>JAYJMB010087899.1:0-20420 GCA_036873735.1 Pouteria campechiana
AATCACATATCCAAATTAATTATGCATCCATTAAAAATAATCATTGCATAATTTTATTATTTATTTTTCAATTAAATTTGATTTTAACTAAAATTCACCAAAAATTACCGGCAACTTGATTTTTCAACTATCCACATGCAATTTTTAATTTTTCCTAACCTATGAATCATTGATTATTATATATCCTCATTATCCTCACATTAATATGTATTTTTAATTCATTTTACTATATTTTTATAATAAAATTTAATAGTTTTTCTAATTTACACCTTCAGCATTCCACCGCCTTAAATTAATTTTGTTTTTCACTTAAATGATTTATTTAATACACTTTAATATAGCCCAAACCTCATCCTCATGTTTACATTTAAAATCCACTTAATTTCATAACTTTTTCATAATAATGTTCTCAAAAATTTAATTAAACAGCCTGTCGACTCGGTAAAAATTACCGAAACTTTATAATAGCAAAAATTTGCTTTTTTAAATTTTTTAGGGCCTTACAAAGAATAAATAAATCAAGCTTCTAATCTATCATTTGACCATTCTAATTCCTTATGCACAAATCCCCTTTTTAACTTGCACTTAGGTTACTATTTATCTCATAGACAACCTTATTACCATAATTTCTTATGTCTAAACTACCCTAACACATTGCAATTAACAAGTTAATCATTTCTCCCTTGGCAATTTCATATAAACCATGAAATTTTCCAAATTTTACTCTTCATAAAACCCTAACTTATCATGAATCATGTCTTTTGATGTCCAATTCACCTTAATAACACTACAAGTCACTAATTGACCATTTCCCCCATAATTCTACAACAAATTCCATCATCGCCCCCCCCCCCCCTCCGAAGTCACTATTCACAGATGGGTTGAAACCCTAGCAAGGTAAAAACATCAAATTAAATGGAAACAAAGGGACTTACCTTCAAATCCATGCATGGCTCCCTCTTTATCACATGAATGTGGCCTTAATCTCCATAAACCCGCCACCTTTTGTAGCAAAACAAAATTTTCTTCCTACTTTCACCATCCAAAATGAAGGAATTTAGGTTTGGATGCCAAATTGATGGGTCTTTTCTAATCCTAGCTAAAATAATGCAAAACGGGCTTAGGAATATAGGATTTGGGTGTGGGAAGAAGAAAAATGGAACAGGGGCGAAGAAATGGAATGGGCTAGCCGAAAAAGTTAGGCCACCCACTTATATCACTGGCCTGTGTCACGGCCTTGGATTTGGGCACGGCAACATTCGATTCGCTACCACCGCCCGTGCCCCTTTCACATTTCGGCACTGTGGTGCCAACCTTGCTGGCTCATTTTTTGCTTGATTTTTCTCCACTTTTGTACTCTGTTTTTCCACCTTTCTTCAATCCTACTTCCCTAATATTTTCTTCATAACCTGTCTCACATAATTATGGCATTAAAATACAAAGTTAATTTCTTCAATTAAATAAAAATAATATCATTATCTTGCAACTTATAACATATTTCACACCAATTTCTATACACTTAGTACATGTGGTTCTAAGTTGATCATTTACGAAAAAATTTCAAAAATTTTCTCACTTTTTAACACCCTGTGTGTTACAATCAAGCATAGATGATTTTTCCCAAAATTCTTCTTTCCCAAATTATTCTCCCTAAATTCTTCTATCCCAAATGATTCTCCCTAAATTCTTCTCTCCGAAACAAGTCTTCCAATTATCCTCCCCCTTTATGTCAAAATCAAAAAGGTATTTTCGATGGGAGAGGGGGTCTTGTTGGATGAATGGAGCATTTCTCCTCTTTTCTATATCTAAGAAATAGGACATTTAGGCACAACCATGAACATGAAGAAAATTTATAGCTATGTAGAGTACATGCATATCATGGATAATTTATTCAATTTGTAAGATAAATCTCATTAGAGCTTATTATTATGAGGAAAATCAACCAAGGGAATTACTGGAAAGTGAAATACTATTGATCTCCCCCTTTTTGATTAACAAATATATCATAAATCTACTATTCAAACATTAATTCTAATCAATCAAATAATCAAAACATAGATGAGGATCATCTATTTTACATAATAATGAATCTCAAAAATTGGTAATCAATCATAATTTCAGTTAATCAATTTTGGCACACTAAAAAAAATCACATTCACAAAGTAATGTACCCATCAAAATCAAATCAAGATTCATACCATTTCAAGTAATTTTTATAAATGTACATCAAATTTTATGGAGAAAATACATATGAAACCTCACTACGTGTGGTCTCATGAAATTCTCATAAAACATGATTTTCTTTTTACATTCATCCCCCACCCAGAAAAAAAGAACATACAAATCATAAAACTAGCATCTTCTATGAAGAGGTGTGAGGATCCTGAGTCGATGAAGGAATGGTAGTCTCCCCCTGAGTGGTAGCTTGGGTAGATGTGAGCTCATCTAATGTAAAAATCAGATCTGGATCTTGACTAGTGGGGACTGCAATAGTGGGTGAAGTGGGATCAGCTGTAGAAAATAAAAAGGTTGTGTGATCCCAAAGTATGTAAGGAGTGCATTTAATGTCTTTTCTTTTGATTCTTGTGTTCTCTTGAGAGCACTCACTTCTTCTTTCAACTCCTTTACTTCCAATGACAATCTAGTATATGTTGAGGATCTAGGAATGAAATCTACAGGTTGAGATTGTGTAAAAGATGTTTCTCTCTCTACAGTTGGACTGCCTCCTATCTATGTGTCTTCTCCTCCTTCCATCTCCTCTTCACCCTAGGAGGGTATTTCTTCTTCTCTTTCTTCCTCATCTTCACTATTATCTTCCTCCATGTCTTGTTCATTGTTATATTCATTTCTACTAGATAATCGGAAGCTTGGATGCCCATTTTCTTTAGTAGAGTTGCTCCTTCCCAATCCTGTTTTTAATGCGGACACATGTAGGCATGATTCTCCAAGCACAAGAATGAAAATGCTGAAATATCCTTGCCAACCATTCTCCACAAGGCACTACATGGTCTATTCTTTAGGGCATGTATCCAAAAGCAGTAAATAGGATTTTTGGGAGGCTAACTTTCTAGTAAGTGTAAATTTTCCATAAAATTCTTTCCTCGCTAGTAGTCCCTTGCTCTGTCCTTCCAAGCTTAGGTATAATCATATTTTTCAATACTTTTTTAAGCATCCTGAGCTCTATGGTAAGATCCTTGGTTCTCATGTATGTGTGGGCAAAAGTATATATTGTGCCATTGGATAGATTGTTGAAAAATTCTTCCTTATTTATCCCATCTTCATCCTTATCTTCTAGCACACCCAGTATTTCTCCCAGATGTCCTTCAAGAGATAATAAGTTTGTACCAAAATGTATTTCAACTCCTTTCACCAAGGTTTCATAAGAACTAGGTCTCTAATTAATTTATGATATGAGGACTAATTCTCTATAAATGGGCACCTCATAATCTATCAGATCAGTCCATCCTTGATAATTTAACATAGCATGAATATCCAATTTACATTTATCAAGGAAACCTAAGTCAATCTTCTTCTGTATATGCAACGGCCTTCCTAGTATTGATGTATTAAATTTGTACCTCTTATCTTCCCCGCTAAAGTAATATGCAGGTAAGTATCTAAGCTCAAACTTGGCGGTGGGTACTTTCCTTCCATCTACTTCTTCTGGAAGGCATTTCAAGTCAAATAGTCTTACCCTTTCTTCATCTTCTATTTGATTCTCATTCATAGTGGAACAAGAGGGATTACCTAAGTATTCACTTGCAAATCGAAGCCATCTTGAACAACGAGTGGCTCTAATGTCAAGGCATGTGATGTAAAAGCTTGAGTTGAGAGTCCTCCTCTAGTTCTAGGTCTTTTGATTCCTCTTTAAGGTTTGGAGATAGCTACTTTTGGTGCCATTGAAGTATAAGGAATTAGATTAAAATGATAAAAATTTAGAGAAATGGTGCCTTTGGAAGATTGGGAATCATAGGCAGAATGGATTTTCTATCGTAGGAGACTGGGAAATGGGAACATTGTTGAAATGAATTTGAATTGACATGCCAAATAAACCCTTTCGAATCGTCAAGTGGCTACTGAGCAGGCACCTGGGGACTAGGCAACTTTGCTTCAAGAAATAAACTTTATCAAACTCCATAGGATTACACATTCCAATTAGATAGGGGGAGTATGTTATTAGCTCATTAGCATGTCTTTTAAATGTCACAAGTCTTCAAGTTTTGTAATCATCAAAAAGGGAAAGATTGTTAGGTTTTATTTGCATGATTCTGATAACAACAAAACTTGCAAAAGACTTGATTTATGCTAATGATGCTTCTAGTTTAGAAAGCTTGAAATGTAAAATGATATGCTTGAAATGTATGCACTTTATTGGGATATCATTTATGCAAGCATATGCACATCTTGATATAAGTCTGGATGTTTTAGAATAAGGAGAAATCATCTTGATCCATATTGTTTTCAACTTTGTTTATTATTTCATAATGCTTTGGGTGATGTGCAAATGTGCTTCATAGAGATATCTTTTCATATGCATGAAGAATAAGGTAATGAATCATAATGCATTCAATCTACCTTATCATATTACAAATATCTTGGATCATATCCAATTGTGCTTGAATTAGTTTTTATATTGAAAATGTGATGATTTAAATTACATATTCATACTTTACAACTTATGCAAATTTTGTGTGGAAAACTATACTATGATTTACAATGAAAAATATAACGAAAGATACCTAATTAACAAAAGTGGCAAAAGTGTAAAAATGTTTAAGTGTTGGAGCATTGCTGTGGTGACTACTATAGTAATTTTTGAACATTGCGGAACTAACTTCGGACAAAGCTATTCATGATTGCTAAAGTAAATTGCAACAGTAAGTCCAAAATTTTACTTCAAGCAAAGCATTGTTTACAATAGCTATAGTGATATGCTACAGTAATTTTTAGATAGATCCCGACGTTTAGTCAGTCCAAAATTTAACTTTAGGCAAAGTCGTGTCTTTGCAAGTGCTATAATGATTTGCTATAGTAAAAAGTCACTATTTTCAAACATTTGGAAATTTAATGCTCTGCAATGACTATATTCAAATGGTCTTCTTCCAAATGGTCCCAAAGGTCTTCAAAATATATGAATAGAAGATACATTAAAGAGAAACATGATGCTTGAATGTTCCATAAGTTAAACAAGAATCAAACAACAAGAAACTCATTCAAGTTTCCTAAGTGTATTCACTCCAAAGTATTGCCAAGATCAAAGAGCTTCAAGGCCACATAATTATAACTTCAAGGGAGTTTGAATTCACTGTAATGTGCTTATTATTTTATCATTTGTATTCGTACTTTAACTATGTGTAACCATTAGCCTAGATTAGAGGTATTCTATCATACACATTTGTAAGAGTTTTTGGTTAACTCTAGGAAACCAAATTGGGTACTTGTTGGTTAGGTCTTGAGAAACCATATTGCATAAGTTGGTGGTGAGCTCAGGAAAACCATCATTGTATAAGTGAATTGGTAAGCTTGGAAACTAACAAGTTTGTTGGTCAGCTTGGAAACCAAAAGTTGTAGAGTTTCTGGTGATCTCTTGGGAAAATCAGGTTGTGTTTCTACAGGTTATAGTAGAACCCAAGGTTAGGAAAACCTTAGAGAGTGGAGTATGTGCCAAGAGGGCTCAAACCACTATAATCCTTGTGTCTATATAATTTTTGTACTTTTGTGTTTTGTGTGTAATTGTTTTATTTCCTTGCAATACATTGTTTTATTATTTATCTCATTACAATTTCTATAAAAGCATAAAAAGAGGGAAATTGATTTAATAGGGGTTAAGTAAGAATTTTTTATAAACCTTATTTATCTCTCCCCTCTTGGGTTAAGCCAGTTTATAAGACCCCAACACAAATGAATCAATATTAGAGGCAAACAAGTAAGATTCTAAATGCAAATTAGGACATAATATAAAGAAGTTTAAGTTTGAATATCATACCTACACTTACCTTGTCTTCTTAACCTTTGGTTCCTGTGGATATTGTCTTTTTCATCTATTGTTTAGGAACCATTTATCTTTTGGAGGATCTTGATGATTTTTTTCTTTTCTTCTTCCTTCTTTGAGTCATAGTAGTGTGCTAATTGTAATCTATTTAGACATTTGGAGAGAAGGGTATTCTTTTTGATAGCCTCTTTTTCTGATTTAAAATTGCTTGAAGAAGAATGACCATGTGCTTTTTATGAAAAGAATTTCTTTTTCTTTTTCTTCTTCAAGTTCATCCCTCTTTTTCTTTTTATCTTCTTCTCTTCTTTCATAACAATTTTCTTATCTCTCTCAAGTTCTTCTACATCACTTTTCTCATTTCTTTCCTCCTCAAGTTGCTCTCCTGTAACCTGTGAGGATTCCTCAATTTTCGATTCTGCTTTTCCGTTTAGAGGTTCATCCTCCTTTTCTTCTACTTTCTGCTACTCTTCCCTATCTCCTTATTTTTTCTCTTTCTTCTCCTACATTCATGTTCATCTCAATAAGAGGATTAGTTATATCTTATAGCAAATCAATTTACCCTTAAGAAATTGCCTATAACCTATCCAACATCTCTCTTGCACTTTTATAGGTTAAGACAAACTGGCAAATGGTGGGGTAGAGAGCATGAAATAAGGCATTAATAGCCTTGATATTTTCTCACCTTGCATTCTCTTCATCCTCATTTATGCCAATAAAAATAGTCTTCCATAATTTAAGGTTATTGGCCATAAAACTAATTTCCAACCTTCTCTTCCATTGTGCATAGTTGCATCAAACTATGGAAGGTGTGTGGTGGAAAATCTTTCAGTGAACATGTTGGTCCTGTCCTAAGGTAGCTCAAAGGGGGATAATGAATTGAGCTATCAAAATCTTAGCCAATATAAAAACTAGGACATAAATATTTTATAGAGGTTCAACCCACAACAAGACACTTACTCTTCTCTTTAAGTCACTCTCACTCACTGTACTAAGGTTCCACTAATCACAAGTTGGTTTTTCCTGAGCTTACCAACAAACTCTTACATAAGTTGTTTTCTAAAAGCTCACCAACAAATGTTTACACAGGTTGTTTTTCCAAAAGCTCAGCAAGAAACTTTTTCAAGTTGGTTTCCAAAGTTAACCAACAAACTTATACACAAGTTGGTTTTCAAAGCTGACCAACAAACTTATCTCAGTTTGCTTACTATCCCAATCAATGAGAAATGTACAATAGGAAATGCCTCTTACAAAGGCTGAGTTTGTACATAATTAAATATAGTAGAAATAAATATGATTAATAAGCATGAAGAATTCCAAACTCCCTTAATTTGTCATAGAGAATAAGCTTTGAGCGCAGATGGCTTTCTGATGCTATGGAGTTATAAGAAAACTTAATATCTGAAAGTAAATGATCTTATTTTTTTCTCTTAAAAATATCTAATATTTTACAACCCTTTAGAACAACCTTTCTTTACTCCTTTTATAGCTGAGTTTGAATTTTGCCCATTGAAGAAGATGAAGTTCATTTAATGTGAATGAATAGATAGGATTTTCAGTCCGTTGGAGCCTTCTCACGGGTTTTCATGTCTGAGATCCATTGAGCTAAGTTCAGTTTCCATGTCTGTAGTTAAATTTTTAGACTTGTATAGACTGATTAGCTAGAAACAGACAGTTTGGCCATTTCTAAAAGTGAATCATCAAGTCTGGGTTCAAATAGTCATGTCTGGTATTAAACTTTTAGACTTAGACTAGTGCTTGGTTTGCAACTAACTTCTTTCTTCCATGTTTGGAAATCATTTGCCATGTTTGGATTTGAGTGGCCATGTCTCAAATTATTATTTCAAACTTGAATGAACCATTCACCTTGCAGCATCGTATTCGGTCATGTCTTAAAGTGAATTGCCATGTCCAAAAATGATTTCCATATCTATAATTAAGATTTTAGACTTAGATTGTCGCTAGTTACATTTTGTTGCACGACTTGATCTAGGCTATGTCCTGATTTTAGCACATGGGATTTCTAGACTTGGATTTCTTAGACATGTTCTTCTCTTCAGTCTTCAATAGTGTCCATGTCTAGATTCTATGTCCAAGACTGACTTCTTAATTCTAGTGACTTGACTTCTTGATCAACAATGTCCAAGCCTTGTTCCATGATTGGAATTGGTAAGGTGATGTCCGAACTTGCTTCTTTAGTGTCTATCATTTTGCTTGAGTGTGAAACTTAGATTTTTCTTTATTTCTAATCCTTGAGCTTTTGTCTAACTTTTGAGCATAAGTCTCAATTACTTTGCCAGTGTTTTGAGACATGTGTAGAAGTTGTTTCACACCACTTCTTCAAAGTTTCTGTGTCATTCTTTCTCATTTGAGCATTTACATTTTCTTCCTCATAATCTAGTGGATCTTGTTTTTGACATAGTCTTGTATGCATTGTCCACTTATGCTATTTCCCTGATGTATTGTTTGTTACTATACACTTAGGGAATAACAATCAATAACTTAAACTTTTACTCATGTGTTTTTGCTCATGCTCAAAACTTAGCCGGTTGAGCATATTCATCATCAAAATCAAGCCTAAGGAGGTTTAGTTCAATAATGTCCCCCTTTTTGATGATGACAAACATCTGAGTGAATTTCGTTTTCAAACAAATAACATAAAGACATACATGGGAATTAATTTATCTATAACATAGCTCCCCCTAACTTTGTGCTTTCTCCCCTTGAATGGGTGTACTAGATTCTGATAGTTTATTCCATCCATATAGCAACTTTCCATATCATGTATTCATGCAATCATGCTATATACAAATATTTCTCCACTTTTTTGTCATTATCAAAAAGATGTATAAAAAAAATTCAGAATAGACAATAAAGTGCTATAGTTTTGAAGAAAATTTTATTCCATTTCATTTTAGTACAAACAGAGTTACGAATAAAGTTACACTTTAAGATATTAGAATATATACAAAGTGCTTGACTAATAATTGAAAAAGGGTGTAGTAGCGAGGGGATGGATGGAAGAAAAAGTGGGGTTGGAGAGATTGTGGTAGACCCCGTTTACGGTTCTTCAAAGCATTTGGAATCATGTAGAGGCATGCGTCCATTATGCTTGGAAGGTCATGCCCAAGGAGCCGAAGTTTTAGATGGGGGAGAAGGGGATTGCTTCTAGTGCGGCTTCTCCCTCCTCGCCCTAGGCCACAAAAGGTGGTAACCTGGGTAGTTTGACTTTAGACTCCTATGAAGAAGGTTCTTGTAGTCTCCAAAGAACATGATATTTCTTATAGATCTTCATTTAAAATCTTTTCTTTTTCTTCAAAAGCATCACGAGATCTAGTAAGTTCAACAGAATAATAATCTATAATCCAAAACATCATGACCACTACCCATCCATTCTTCATCCCTTCAATGAACTTTCTTCTTCATACATTTCTTTTTCAATTTCTTTACTCATGATCTCTATTACACAATGGAATTTTTGATCTTTTACTTTTGCATTGGTAGCGAGAGGATGGGAATAAGTTAAATGGGTACAGTTGTTGGCAGAAAGTAGGTTGAAAGAGTAGTTTCTATGAGCTTTTAGTAGATTTTCAATGAATCTTGTAATAAATATTTGCTAAGTTTATTCAATAGATAAGAATGCCAACAAGGAATGCTTTAATTCCATTATGAAAATGAGATTTACTCTTGTAAATGGAAGTTTTAGAAGTTTAAGAAGATAATCAATAGAACTTGAAAATTCAGACATAGAGTTGATATGGTGAAGTCTGGAAATATATTTTCGGATATGAGGAATTGTGTTTGAGAATGAGGTTGATTAGGGTCCAATCGTGATTTAGGACATGAACAATTATGTCCATAATTTTGGACATGCAAAGAAAATTTATGCCTGAAATGTTTTAATTGATAGGGCGTATGCACATTTATGGCATTCTATATTTAAGATATTCATTCAAATCATATGAAGTACAAAGTGATGATCAGGATGTTTTCTTTATGAGAATAGATCTATCACTCCTAGTTCTCTTTGAATAATACAAATCTTTCCTTTAGGAGTGGCTTAGTCAAGATGTCTCCTAATTATTTTTTAGTTGGTATATATTCTAAGCAAACATTGTGATTTTGGACATCATCTCTAATGAGGTGATGCCTGATCTCTATATACTTAGATCTAGAATGCATAAATGGATTCTTGGTCAGATTTATAGCACTATATTATCACATATAATGGGTGCATTAGTAAATTTTAAACCATAATCTCTAAGTTGTTGTTTCATCCAGAGAATCTATGCACAACAATTTCTAGTTGTAACATATTCAGCTTCAGTGGTTGATAATGCAATAGATGTCTGTGTCCTGGATAACCATGATATGATCATGTTTCCAAGAAATTGATAACTTCCTGAGGTACTATTTTTGTCTACTCTATATCTAGCAAAGTTACAATCAGAGTACCTTATTAATTCAAAGTCTAAATCTTTTAGATACCATAAACCAAGATTTGGAGTATCTAATAGGTATCTAAAAATTCTTTTAACAACAATAAGATGTGATTCTTTAGGATCTGATTAGAATCTAGCATACATACATACACTAAACATGATATATAGCCTACTTGCAATGAGATATAATGGACATCCTATCATACTTCTGTAAAGTTTTTAACAAGCAAATTTACCTTTTTCATCCTTGTCTAATTTGATGGAAGTGCTCATTGTAGTTCCATATTTCCTTCCATCTTTAAGATTGAATTTCTTTAGCAGTTCCTTTGTGTATGTGGTTTGGTGGATAAAATTTTCTTCCTTTGTCTATTGTACTTGCAGTCCCAAGAAGAAGTTCAATTCCCCCATCAAACTCATTTCAAATTCTCTGTGTGTAATCTTAGAAAATTCTTGATAAAGATTTTCATTAGTGGCTCCAAATATAATGTCATCAACATATATTTGTGCAGTAAGAATGTCTTTCATAGCATGCTTAATGAATAGAGTCATGTCTACTTTACCCATTGTGAATCCTTTTTTAATCAAAATTTTACTTAGCCTTTCATACCATGCTTTAGGAGCTTGCTTTAATCCATAGTGGGCTTTCTTGAACTTGAAAATATGGTTAGGATCATTAGGGTCTTCAAACCTAGGGGGTCATTCCATGTATACTTCTTCATTAATGAAATCATTTAAAAATGCAGATTTGACACCCATCTGGTAAAGTTTAAAGTTCATGAAAGATGAAAATGCCAATAGCATTCTTATGGCTTCTATCCTAGCAACAGGAGCATATGATTCATCAAAATGAATTCCTTCTTTTAACATTATCCTTTTACTACTAGCCTTGCTTTTTTTCTCACTACTAATCCAGATTCATCAAGTTTATTTCTAAAGACCCATTTGGTTCCTATAATTGATTGATAATTTAGTCTTTGAACTAAAGTCCACACATCATTTCTGTTAAATTGGTCTAGTTCCTCTTATATAGCTAAAATTCATTTTTCATCTTTGAATGCATGCTCTATGCAAGTTGGCTCTGTTTGAGAAATAATGGCAAAGTTAACACATATTTGGTGATATGATGATCTATTTCTAACTTTATTGTATGCATCACCAATTACTTGGATTTTAGGATGATCATCTATGAATCTCTAATTTTTGGGAAGATAAGACTTACCTTCTTCCTATACCTCATTAGTGGATGATTCAAATTGTTTGTCAGCTCCATCCCTTACTATTTCTGTTTGTGGAGTTTGTTTGTCTTGATTTTACAAGTTTATCAATAATGACAATATTTTTGAGTCGTGACCTACTATTTTGCATTATATTTCACTAGTTTGCCCACTTTTAGGGTGGGTGCTAGAATCCCATTTTGGAATTTGACTATTTTCTTATCAAAAATTGGATAGAGTCTCCCCTGAAAATGAGACTATACAATCTATACAATCATACACCATATGAATTTATACAATTATCAACTTCTAAACCTAGTATTAATCATATCAAATCCAATTTAAATCATAAATTCAATATCCACAATTCTTAATGTAATTCAAAATCATAAAACAATACATTTCTACAAACTTACCCATACTCATAACTACCCACAGCCCAAGATCTGGGTTGAATCATGATGGCAATAAACCCAATTAACTAATGCACAATTCATCTACAATATTAACCTAACATGCCCCTACATTTCCATATACAATAATTACATACTTTGTTTGCAATTATACATCAATTAAATTCATTAAATACAATCATATACATACAACAGGATTCCAATCCCAATTTTATCATGTCAACATGAAATTGTCTTCAACTGTTGCTCCCAAGTCCCAATTCACAGTTGGGGTTCTTTACCTGTCTGGCCTGTCAGTTAAAATAGAAAATAAGAAGGCATGAGTTACGAATGAACTCAATAAGTAGGCATGTAAAAACAAAATATAATCAATAATCCAGATACATTATATTCAATTTTTACAATAGACTTAATTCATGCTCAATGTTGTCATATCTCAAACATTACCACTTCATCATCATAATTATAAAATTCAATAATTTATACATGCTATGCAATGGGATGTTCTTTATCCCTTTCAATAAACAACCATACATAAGAATAATGATCATACAACAAACATCAATAATCCAAACCAAGGGATACCTAATATCCCAACAAACCAAATACATCAATCATAAACACATAAGGTATGTTCACAATCCCCAACCAAAACAACTATGCCCAGATACAATCAAATAGGATTTTCAACCCCAATCATACAATATAGCAAATCAAGGTGGGGCACCAACTTACTTTATAACTCGCCAAGTTCCATAACTCTTTGAGATCCTTGGCCTTCCATTTCTTCTCTAATGAGCTTGAACATGTAATATACATCACAATTCACAAATCTAACTGATTCAATTCATATCTCTTCACTAAAGCATTTCATCTAGCATATCATATACACTGTAATTCATAGAATTTCAATGATGGATTACGAAGGAATTTCATTTCCAACTATACATACTCATCATACCACGTAATTAACACTTATTTAATCTTAAGAATTATTCAATTAGCTCTCGATTATGCCTTTAATGTAATCAATAGATGGCTCTCATAGTCCATACATAAAAAGCCTCTTTAATCCTTAATCAGATCATAATCAAAAAATTGATTACAGTGGTCCAAATTACTCCACACAAGTTCTAAAACATCATAATTTTGATATGAATTAATTTTCCCATGTTAATTTCACATAATCCATAAAATTATCCAAAACTTACTATTTACAAAACCCTAACAAGCCAAAAATCATGATTTCCAAGTTCAAATTACTCTTAATTCATGGTAATTAATCCATTAGTCACTTTTTCCATGATTACCCACATCAATTTCTTCCCACAACTCACTGTTCACAAAATTCATAAAACCCTAATGATCCAAAAGTATAATTTTAATTGGTAGAAATGACTTGCCATGGAATCTAGGCATGTATTCCACCCATGAATGAGAATCCTTGTTCAAAACTTCAAGCAGCTCCCTCTAATTGCCCAAAACCATATCTTCTTACATTTCCCACCACCCAAATTGTTAATTGGTAGAAATGACTTACCATGGAATCTAGGCATGTCTTCCACCCATGAATGAGAATCCTTGTTCAAAACTTCAAGCAGCTCCCTCCAATCACCTAAAACCACATCTTCTTACATTTCCCACCGCCCAAATTCCAAAACCCCAAGCTGAGAGGCATGCCAGCTTGATTATCCATCTAAATTCTAATGCTTTCTAGCAAATCAAATAACGTATTTAGCTAAAAAGGGTCTAGGATATGAGAATGGTGTTAGGGGAAGAAATAGAATAGTGGAATGAAAATAGAATGAGTATAGGGCTTAAAAAAATTAGATTTTCTAGTGCTCTAACGCACCACCGGGCCTGTGCTACATCACAGACTTGTTGGAGAGGCTAAAAAAAAGAACTTCTGAAGCCATTCTGTGGCATGGAAAAGCCATGCTATGGCATGGACTTGCTAGATGCCAAAAAAAGGTTTTCTAAAGCCATACAGCAACACAGAAATTCTGTATTGCAACACGAAAATTCTATCCTAATATAGTGTTAGTAATTTGATCATAACTTTCACATAGGATATTCAAATTACCTAATATTGGAGGCATTGAAAATATAAATTCAAGGGATACAACTTTTATGTTAACAATATTTTTCACTTCTGCCCCCAACTAAGTCAAAAATTTGGATAAAGTGACCCAATTCGTTCATCTTGTTATTTTTTAGTCATCCAGGATAGTTTTGATATATTAGCCATAACTTCCTCATATGATATTAGAATTGGGTGATTCTTAATTCATTAGAAGGATAATTTCATGATATACAAATTTTATGTTGAACACTATTTCAAATTATTTCATTATCCATGTCAAAAATCAATCACAATGAGTCCTTTTTTAAATTTAGCATTTTTATAATATACACTTGTGCTTCTTTAGTTTTCTTCCAAATTTTCCACTTTTTCTCTCATCTAGCATCACTAAAATTTTAATCATTTCATTTATTTTTCATTACTCTTATGCATAATTATCCCAAAATGCTCATTTAAGTAATGAAATCTCACTCCCAAACTCAAGTAATAACCCATCCATTATAAGGGTTATTAAATTTCAGAATTCATACTTTTAAAAATCACCAATGGTCCCTTTTAACATAAAACACTTCAAACATTATAACAATCACTTTCCATACATCACATATATGAAAAAAATATGTTTATGCTATTTTCCACCTCATTTGATGTCAATTGCCAAGAATCACCTATTCAGTTGTTTTTACCGACCTTTTTCTGTCATACTTAAATTCATAGAACACTTTCATTCCAAATAGCATCCAATGCTTAACCTAATATTTCACACACATTACAATACATATGATGACTATGTTAGGCCATTCATATATGTAATAAATATTTTTTACCCAATTTCATTACTTTAGTTCTTTTTCTTCAAAATGTATTTACATAGTTCACAATGATAAAATTTGTAAAAGTCATGGACCAAACTCTACTAATATCCATATGAGCATGTTTCAAACACCTTAAATATCATCTAAGGCTATTCATTCATTAAAATTTTTGTAATTTTATGAAAATCACCTATTGAGTTCTTTTTACCTGAACATTTAACTCAATAGTTCAAAATTCCAAAACTATCTTAAAATTTTAATTCAATATCTCATACACATCACATTATACATAATAATCATGCTACATTAGCCATTCAAGTAATATATATGACTTTACTCAAAATCATTATTTGGGTTCATGCCACTCCATTTAGTCTTCCATAATAATTTCTTTATAAGACACTTTGTATCACCTCGATTCCTCACTTTACTAAAATATGAAATCTTTTTCTCAAATTTCAACACCACAGGTGTTACATTATCCTCTCCACATCAACTGTAAGTTTGTATGCCTCATCATCAAGATTCTTTGGTCTTTTCAAATAGTTAGAAGATTTATCAAATTTGATATGAATAGATTCTTCTATAGTTCTACTACTTAAATTATAAATTCTAAAGGTTTTACTAACAATGGAATAGCCAAGGAATATTCCTTCATCAGATTTACTATCAAATTTAAAATATTTACAACTAAAAGTATGGAAAAATGATAATTTGGGCTTCTTGCCATAACATATCTCAAATGAGGTTTTTTTAATATTGGCTTAGTATGAATTTTATCTATAATAAAAGTAGTGGTATTTATAGCCTTAGCCTAAAAATATTATGGTAGATTATATTCATTCAACGTGATCCTTATCATTTCTTGCAAGGTTTTATTCTTTCTTTCTGTTACTCCATTCTATTGGGGTGTTCTTGGTGCAGAGATAGTTTGAAAGATACCATTATTTTCATGGTAAGCTGTGAACTTATGGTTTTTAAATTCTCCACCATGATTAATCTTGATGGCAACAATATGAGAGCTTTGTTCATTCTATACACACCTTGAAAAGATTTTAAAGAATGAGAAAGCCTCATCTTTGGGTGCAAGAAATATTACCTAGGTATATTTGCTATAGTCATCAACAATGACATATGCATAATATTTTCCTCATATACTTTTGGTTCTAGTTGGTCCAACTAAGTCCATATGTAGCAGTTGAAGTGGCCTAGTTGTGTACACCTCCTTATTTGGCTTGAAAGATTCTTTTGCATGCTTTGCTTTCAAACATGCATCACACAATTGTCCTTTGTCAAATTTTATTTTGGGTAAGCCAACTACAAGATCTTTTCTATATAGTCTTGCTATCATATCTTTGTTGGCATGTCCCAGTCTTCCATGCCATAATAGGGACTCATCATGACTAACAAGACACTTAGCTTGTATATCAAATAAGTCTACTATATACACATTTTTATGCCTTTTGTCTAGAATTACAATTGAGTTATTCTGATCTAAGATTGAATAAATGTTTGATTCAAACATAATCTTGTAACCATTATCACAAAACTGAATAACACTAAGAAGATTATGCTTTAGTCTCTCAACTAGAAGTACATTCGAAATAGTAGTAGATGTGGTTGTTCGACCTTACCAATTCTAACCACTTTACCTTTCCCATTATCTTCGAAGGTTACTGTTCTACTAGATCTTTCTTTCAATTTAGTGAACAACTCCTTCTCCCCTATCATGTGTCTTGAGCAACCACTGTCAATGTATCACATACTACTTTTTATGGCTCTCAGACACACCTGCAATGATAAGGTTAGGCTTTAATCTTTGGTACCCATTTGGGAATGGGTATGGGTGGGTTAGTGGCATTAAATTTTGGCACCCTTTGTCCTTCGAGTGCCACTACTCTACTTTAAGGAGATTGAATTGAGTTTACTAGATCTGCAACTTTCTTAGGAATCCAAATCATGGTCTATTTGGTCCTTCATTTTCTTCTAGAATTACTTCCTTTTCTTGTGTTACTAACCATCTTGACCTTTTAGTCTCATTCTAAACAAGGTGGAGATTAAGGTCTATCTTAAGGTGTTGTTTTTTGCCTTAACCTACTCAAGTTCTCAAATAGTGCAATGATCATTCTTGAGTTTTTAGTTCTCATCTTTCAACTTGGAGCATTCATTGGTTACTTTCAATCCCTCCTTCCTTGTTTCCTTGTATTTGGATCTACATATATACTTTCTAATTCATGAAGAAAACTTTGATATTCAAGTTCAAAAGTTCTTCATCTTCATGGTGTTGAACCAAAATGGTGTATGTGGCAAACAACCAAGTTTTGATGATGAGCAACAATATATGAGTGAACACTTAAGGTATTGACAATTGTGTTCTCAAGTATTGCAGAAAAAAATATAAATGATGTACAATGAAATAACTCAAATGGAGTGGACAACATATATAAGGACTATCAAAAGCAAGATCCACTACATCAAAAGAAGACAAGAATGTTCAGAAAAGAGATGATACTAAAACTTTGAAAAGAGGTCGTATAGTCCAAGCATTTAAAAGTGTTCAAATATGATTCAATCAATTGGTCAATACACACTTCAATAAAGAATATATCTAGCATAAGATATATCAAAGGGCATTACAAACAAAGCTTCAACTGATGCAAAAATCTTTAGGATTCAGACAAATCATTCCATGGACAAGTTAGTTAAATTCTTCCTATACAACATCTGTCTGGAACACAAAGAAGAATTTATATTGCAAAAAACAAAGACAAAATGGAACTGAACTCAAAGAAATGAAGAGCTAAAGATGAAGTCAAATTAATCAAGCATTTGTCTTTCATATGAAGTCTATCTTGAATAGAAGAAGAACAAGGAACTCATCAGTAACTTAAAGCGGCACACTGGCCACAGATGAATGGCTTACTTTGTCTACCATTTTTGTCTATAAATTCACCTGTTACTTGCAACAAACAAGCCAACAGACGAACTCTAGCAAGGTAGTGTCTGCATTTTCAAAATTCATCTATATCTCTCTTCGTAAAAATCAATAGATGAAGTCAATTCATCTACTATGAAGAAGCCTTGTCCATGCTAACGAGAGTTGTTAGTAACTTACAACAAATAAACCAACAGACAAAGCTAATTCGTTTGGTGAACAATAAGAAAAGAATTTTGTCTGCGCCTCCATTATATATCTATTACTTATAATAGATAAATTAGAAAATGAAGTAAAAATGCTACAATGAACTTAGGCAAATTTGCAAATACAAAGTTGTCTACTATATCTTATGGGTCTACTCAGAGCAAATTTATCTGTTACTTACAAGAGACAAACTAGACTTGATCAAAAAAAATCCTTAGACAAATTATAGCTAAATTACTATGGCACATCCTATCGAGTAGAAGGTACTTATTCTAGATAATGCTGGTTGTACTCTCCAGTCAAACTTTCACTTGAAGCAAATCTTATTAAATACTGGAAAAATCAAGCTTAGTTGAAGATGGAAAGTAATTCAGAGTAAAGTAGTCTTCGTTCTAATAAAGATTACAACTCTTAGAGGCTGCATCCTTTCAATTTTAATGTGCATCTTTCTAAAAGAATGAAAGAATTAATTATGTAGAGTGTCTTCATCTTGTGTTTGCCAAAACCAAAAATGCATCTTCTTCAAGGACGACGCTGCAGGCTTTCCAGCTAGAATGAGTTTATCAAGAAATTTTTTTAATAGGAGAAAATTTAGAATGATCTTCAACATTCAATAGAAGCCATTTACCTTCAATGGACAAAAAATTCTAAAGTTGTATAAAGGTAGTGCAGTGTTAATGAAGAAGGTTAAGGAAGCAGAGAGAAAAATGAAAAGGAGTAAAGAGCTTAAAAGAGTAACCTCTCTCAATTAGACAATGTTTTTTGCAAGATATTTAATCTCCATTGCACTGATAGATGATGAGCGTTAAAGATCTATCATAATCATATTTTTGGAGTATTGGTATTTAATATGCATCAATGAGTAATTATTTTATATATGCTTAAACTCTTTACAAATTAACCTAGTAAAGAGGCAAAGTGATGTACAACCTTAACATTGCTAATCAGCCATATGAATTGGTGGTGAGCTCAAAAAAACCACTATGTTTACACTCCTAGAGTTGGAATCTAGAAGAGTATTGGGAACACTAATTGACTCCCCCTAGAGTTAAATTCTAAATGAGTGTTGGGAACACTAATTCATGCCCTTTAGAGCTAGAATCTAGAAGAGTGGTGGAGCATTAATGTATTCCATTATAACTGATAGTGGAACCCAAGGCACAATGATTGTGCTCTTGGAAGAGTGGATGTAGGGACGCGGTGCCCGAACCACTATAAAAATTATTTTGTATTGTCTACTTGATTACTTTACTTTGCATGCTACTGTCTTATTATTACATCTCATATATCATTACACACACAATAATCTGCCTAAAATCAGAACAACTAAGGAAGGTTGAATCTGTGTGTGGAGCAGACATTATGATTGAACGAATAACTATAAAAATCACATATACATTACAATATTATTTCTACCTAGCACATTAATTTTGATTTGGCCATAATTTTCATATGCTCAATTTGCCCCTACCCTCTTGAGTTATCTACTACATGGGACCAATACATGGATGGCCTAAAGCTGATTTTAGTGTGGTATTCTCCTTGATTTGCTTTTGTAGGGGACAATCTGCTAAATTTTACTTTATGTTCGTCTTCACTATCACTTGCACTTTCATGTAGCATATTTTCAATCATTTCCCATGTTGCAAGTGCTTTTTTCTTGTTGAGGCTTTTCTTATTGTTGCCTCTATTTTTCTATTTAGGATATGAGTTGTACCTTTTGTTCTGTTATTCCCCTTACCTCTTATTAGACTCTTGGCAGATATAACTCATGTGGCCAGTCTTGCCAAAACTATTGCACATGGAGTATCTTTTCTTTTGTTTTTATTTTTGAAATTTCTGGAGTTACTTCCAGTCTTTCTTCTAAACATGATTCTGAATCTTCTACTTAGATCGCTAAGCCATCATCATTTTCCTTACTACTTGTTGATGCTTCACTTTATGAGTCATCTTCTGATTTTGCTCTTGATGCTATTGATTTCTTTCCTTTTGGTTCTTTTGGAGCTTTCTACTTCATTAGAATTTCATGGGTCATAAGTTAACCCATTAATTCTTCTACTTTCATTTTGTCTAGATCTCTTACCTCTTGAATAGCTGTGACTTTTGCCATCCATTGCCTTCGCAAAGATCTTAAAATCTTTTTCACCATTCTGGGTTCTTCATATTTTTTACCAAGACCGCTTAACCCGTTGGTGATCTTTTGAAATCTTTTAAACATTTCGATATTGTTTTATTATCTTGCATGTGGAAGGCTTCATATTCCTACACAAGTATATTAATTTTGGTCTCCTTGACCTGATTAGTACCTTCATGTGCAACTTT
>JAYJMB010087900.1:0-20420 GCA_036873735.1 Pouteria campechiana
TGTGAATATTGATATGCATAAAGTTATGCATGTTGGATTGATGGGGTAGTGCATCCCTAGATTCATTCTTTAGTATATTTGTTATACATGAATGTTGGGGATTTGAAATATCCCATAGTTGAATTAATCTATGATACAAACATGTGAGTATTGGGAATGGAAGGTATCCTATGTCCTTCTATTAGTATTATTCTTGTGTATGAATGTCTAAATAAAAGGGATAAGGACCATCCTGATACTGTGCATGAATTAATAAGAATGAAAGCATGTGAATGCTTGGTTGGATGGGAATAGTGAGTTTTCCCTGACTGTATCTAAAGTGATGTTTGTATTGACGAGTGGGGATAGAGTTTATCCCATGAGTCTTGCTATAGTTATATATTCTATAAATGCATGTTTTGATGGAATGGGAAACATTCCATAAGTTGCCTGTGGTACCCAAATAGCACAGTTATAAGGTTAAGCCTCTACGGCATGGTTTTAGTGTGTATAGTGTCTACATGGCACCTAGTCTTAAATGATGATCCTAGAGTGGCTAAAGTGGGAAGTCATGGGAGGTGTCTGGTGGACATACTCAGGGTTATGATTATATACACCTGAGAGGCATAAAGCATTGCAGTGAATTGAGGAGGACTTGAGTCTCCTGGAATTATATTCATGTTGTAATAGTTGCATTCATATTCTAGATAAGAACTTGTAATTATTTGTTTATTTATATTATATATTTCTTCCTACTTACTGATTTACCCGGACTCATGCCTTCTTATTCTAAATTTTTAGCTGACAAGTCAGGTAAAGAATTCCAACTATAAGTTGGAACTATTGAGTCAGGAGTCAAAGACATTATTATGGTATGATGTATTAGGATAGGAATCCCATTATGTATGTATGTAATTATAAATTCATTATATGTTTATGTGATTATAATTAAATGATCTTAAATGAAATAGTATGGTATGTTATAATTCAATAATTATAATATGGTGATAGAATGATAGAATTTTCCTTAGATGTATTGCCATCATGATGGTTCTAATTTTGGGCAGATGAATGTGGGTATGGGTATGATTTAGTTTGATAATATTGTTATTTTTTATTATTTAAGATTGTGATTTTAATTAATTAATGATTGTACAGGAGTATAATCTGGTATTTCAAGGGAAACTCTATCCGTTTCTCGGGAGGACTCCGTCCAATCCAAAAATAGCACCCGAGTACCCCCACCATAGAAGTGGGGGAATTGTGATGAATTATGGTATAATTTTGAGGAAATATCATGGAAATAGCCCCGAGAGGCTAGGCGTTACATCACTATATAGGTAATGTGTCCATTTCTTCAAGGGGAATATCACTACTGCCAACTTGAGATCATGGGTGGGATAATTGCGCTCATGCGGCTTCAACTGACATGATGCATAAGCAATAACATTACCATCTTATATCAATACACACCCTAATCCATGCTTGGATGCATCATTTTATACAACAAAGCCACCCTGTCCCGTAGGAACCTTAAGAACTAGAGCATCCACTAGCCTCATCTTTAATTCATGGAATGCTACTTCACATTGCTCATTCCATTTGAACTGAACGCCCTGATGGGTCAACTGTGTAAGGGGCATGGCAATAGTGGAGAATCTCTCAACAAACTGGTGATAGTAACCTGCGAATCCCAAAAAACTGTGAATATCTATCACTATAATTGGTCAGGGCTAGTTCACCACAGCTTCTATCTTATGTGGGTCCACAGAAATACCATCTCCTAATATATTATGCTGTAAAAATGATACACTATTCATCCAAAAGTCGCATTTCTTCAACTTTCCATACAACTTTTCTTCTCTCAAATGCTACAATGCCAATCTAAGGTGAGTTTCATGCTCCTCTTTGCTTTTGGAATAAATCAGGATGTTATCGATAAATATGATCATAAAGTGATCTAAATATAGCTTGAACACCCTATTCATGAGATCCATGATGATTGTTGGAGCATTGGTCAACCCAAATGGCATTACTAGAAACTTGTAGTGCCCATACCGAGTTTTGAACATAGTCTTTGGCGCGCATCCGTCGGCTTGATTCTCATCTGATGATAGCCTGACTGAAAATCTATCTTCGAGAATACAGTAGCCCCTTGTAACTGATCAAGCAGATCATCTATGTGAGGCAATGGATACTTATTCTTGATGGTTACCTTATTGAGCTCTTTGTAGTCGATACATAAGCATAGACTATCGTCCTTTTTCACAAATAGGATGGGAGCACCCCAAGGTGACACACTAGGGCAGCTGAATCCCTTATCCATCAACTCTTGCAAGTGCACCTTTAATTCATTACACTGGCGCAATTCTATATGGTGCTCTAGATACAGGCTCTGTCCAAGGCTGGAGGTTAATGCTAAACTCAACTTCCTGCTCAGGATTTAGTCCAGATAGTTATCCTGGAAACACATCTGGAAAGTCTCTCACAACTGGGATATCCTCTACTGATCTGTGCTCAGAGTGCACATCTACTGCGGAAATCAAATAAGCTTCAGGCCCTTTCCCACTAAACTGAGAGCTATCATAGCAGAAATCAGCTTGAGGGCTTCTCTTGTAGATGAACTTCGAAAAGTGATATCTATCTCATCAAGAGTCTTCAAGATCACCTGCTTAGTCTTGCAATCTATCTTGGCTTCATGCTTAGCCAGCCAATCCATCCCCAATATAATATCTAGTCCTTCTATGTTTAATACAATCAAATCAGCATAGAAACATCTACTTTCAATTACCAAGGGAATGTCATAACATTTTTCTGAGGCTATGCTAACTGCCTTTAGCTGTGTGAAGACCTATACCAATTGAAGCATGGGATATATAGACAAGCCAGCTCTATGAAGAAATGCAACTGACACAAAAGACTGGGAAGCACCTGGATTAAATAAGACATATTCCATATAGTTGTAGACAAGGAGATTACCTGTAACCTCATGATCCATTGCCTATGCCTCTTACACTACGATAGCTTATATAACTGCCATATTCTGAGGCCTCTGCTCTGCAAACTGTTGTCCTAGAAGTACATACGTCCCACGACCTTGACCTCTCATTTGTGGGCCACCACGTTTAGGCTAGGGGGTTCTCTGGAAGCAACACTTTCACTCTTCCCCTGAAGAGTGGGACAATGCAGTCTAATATGGCCTGGCTTGCCACACTGATAGCAAACAATCAATCTCCTCTGCTCTGCTCCCTGTGGCTGGTTGGCTATTTGTCTCTACTCTCTAGACTGAGTAGGGGTCTGCCTAGTAGGCTTCCTTCCCTCTCTCTTCAATACTAGGCACTATGGCCTTAGATGTCCAGGCTGGCCATAATTTTGACAAGTTCTCTCTAAGGTGACACCACTACTCAGTTCAGTACAAGGCTTCTTCTTCTGCACCGAGTCACCTATTTAGGTGTGCTGCCTTTCTTAAAATTTCTGGCACTCCTCTTCCTCTCTCTCAACTATTTGAGCCTGCTCTAAAATGTCCTCATATCTGGTGAGCATGAAGAGGGCCACATTCTACCTGATGCACCATTGTAGACCCTCCTAGAAATTTTGAGCTGCCTCTATAGAGTTCACTTGAGCTTATGGTACAAATCGGGCCAAGCAGCAGAACTGATCATCATATTCTGCTACTGACCTACTTCCTTGCACTAGTGTTATAAATTTTGTCATCTGTTTGCCCTCTCACTGGTTGGTACATAATGATGAAAGAGTCTGTCTTTGAACTCCTCCCATGTCAAACTGGCTCCCATGGCTAGTAGAGTCACCTTCTCTATCTTCCCCCAGTGTTCAGCCTCACCCTCCAGCTGGTAGGCGGCATACAACACCTTATGTTCTTAAGGGCACTGCATGTATGCGAAAACTTTCTCCATACTGGAGATCCAATCATCCACTATTTTGTAATCATTCTGATCTCTAAATACTAGAGGCTTCACGTTATGGAAGGCCTTCATGTTCAATACTAGGCCTAGCTGAGCCTGCAAAGTCTGATCTACCTCCATTGTCGGTCCCAGCGTATGGGTCATCCTCTTTGCAAGTCCAGCAATACGAACCTACTCTTCTAGTTGCCTCCTCTGTGACTATATAAAATCCTACACTGTCTAGGTGAGGTTAGCCACCATAGCCATCACAACAGCAAATTTTGGCCCGACTCCTAATGTTGGTGGAATAGCCCTCACCGGCTCCTCTACTGTCTCTGGCTACTGCCTCACCTCAGGCTCCAAGATCACCTCTTCTTCTGCCTCATTAGAGGCTAGTCTCAAGCCTCTGCCTCTAACCGGTTGGCTCTCATCTCTTCGATCCTCTCTAATTACAACTCCTAAGGATCGGGCTCGAGTGGTTCACCTTAGTGGGTCCTCCTCCACCATAGGCACCTTACCCTTGTCCACTAGCCTTTTTGGTGCCATTTATGCACAATATCACAATTTTAGGCCATTTATCTACATAACATAGCATTTCTAAGTTATAAATTTACATAGTCATACTTGCTCAAATTCGATTGCTTAAAATGAAAGGTTCATGTTCACTTGCTAAACTAACGCTCCTTCATGTTTCTAAAATGTGCTAATGCAGCCTAAGCATGTCATTATTCATTAATTTGATAGCCATACTTTAAACCTATACCCCTCTGGGTGAGCTAGCTCTGATACCGCCTGTAACGCCCCACCTCCCTGGAGCGTCACTAGAGGTAAGATTAGAGGAAATTCTAATAGAGTCTCCCCTAATTTACCATCATTTTCCTGAACAGAACATGTTATAACGCAATTTATATTAAATATGCAAGTATAATATGGCCGCCTCCAGGCCCTACAATTCCTGCACATCAAATAAACCTGTCATCTTATCAACATCATACATTTCCGCAGCATCCATAGACCAAGATCGATGGAAACTTAATACCCTGGCTGTCAAACTACATGTAACCACCGAATAATATGACATGCTATGCAACCTAATTATTAATGCATGTTTTATGCACATCTACAAGTGTTAACAATTAAACATTATCATAAATCTTAACATAAATTAGTGTCTCTGGCATGGTTAATGTCTAGTCCCATTGCGAGACCCAACACCCTATTGGGCTCCGTGCTCTGACCTATCAGCTAAAATTTTAAATAAAAGGGTGAGTCTGGGTAAAACTCAGTAAGCAAGTAAGCAAAATAAACAAATGTAAATAATAAGATGAATAGTGATGAATAAAGCAATAAACAAAGATGCAACCGAGCAAAACATGACATGCCATATGCATGAGTCGTAGTTAGTCAGATGGCTAGGTTCATTAGGGTTCTCTATTAACACTTTATTAATCATATCATATATATAATCATAGTGGTATCTTAGACATAATGAGTCAGTCAATACTAGCATATATACCTATACTTCGGCACCGCCAAACACTACTCCATACACCAGCAAATTCATATCACATAGCCATCGCCTACACCATTGCATTGCTCTACCATCATCTATATACTCCACCCCGAGAGGCACACCAAATCCAAAATAGTAACCTTTCACTCTGCAGTGCATCGAGTCCATCTTGGCACTCTCAGCTAGAAGCCTGCCAAGCCCACACAACCACACTACTGTATATAGTGGCACCCTGCCCTTATCATACCAGTTCACCACTAAACACACCTACGCAAGCTACTCAAGTCAAATCAAAGAACACAGGCCATCTAAGCCGATAGCAGCGCCTGGCCACGCTGGCTGCCCAAATAATTGCCACCTGGCCAACTAGGCCACTCCTCACCACATGGCGGATGCATGTTGGCCCCATGGCTATCATAAACTTAATATATGAGCTACATAAGGCTCCGTGCCAACCAAGCACCAAAACTGACAATGACGGCACTCCCAGGGGTGTAAAACATCTATACAGAAATCCTAAAATAAAGTTTTTATTTTCCAATTTATCAATCTTTATTTGATCTAAAAAAATTTTTGTAGGTTCCATATAGCATCAAAATTGTAAGACCACAATTTCAATTAACAATAATGTAAATTGAGTGAATTAAAAATAAAATATGAAAATTCAAAATATAAATTATATACAAAAATTTCTAGCTCTATTTCATCTAAAACGTTTTTATTAGATGAAAATTAATATATTTAAATTTGTGTAAAAATTTCATGTCAAAATAACTTAACTTGATTGAATCAAAAATAAAATATGAAAATCGATAAAAATGACAAAATGGGCAGCAGGTGATTTTGGGTTATTTAGACCATCAAATGATTTAATTATTTAATGAAAATCTTCAGATTTCAATTTCAATACATGTTCATTAACCCTATATTTTTATATTTATGAATTCACATCATTTTGTAAGGTTTTAATTAAGCTCAAGAGGGGTACTTGATAAACCACTTTTTCAATGTTCTGTTCATGTTTTTCATAAAGTTTTCTAACTATTTAAATTAATTTCTTAATGCAAAACACACATGATATTTAATGACATTAATCATGATCAAATAAGGCATATAAAACATAATTAGATCTGTATAAGTATATTCAAAAATTAATAAACATTTATGCCCAAAAATATAACAACTAGCTGTCCAATTTTCAACATATTGTAACCACCTGCTTATCTTATGATAATAACTAATTGGAACGGCCCTTAAGGTCCAATTTCTCCCCCACATCACAACCTTAATTATGGTTAAAAATTGCATTAATTTTCATTCGAAAACAACATTAATGAAGAAACTAGTTGTCCATCTAATTTACATTGATTGCATTAATTGTTTGAGCTTATTAAGGGTTGTATTATAATGGCAATTAGGCCATGAGTTTCCCTTTCTAACCTATCCTAATTATTTGTTGAAGGAATCAAGTTCACAGCCCATTTCAATGTGAACAACTTATGTGTTCCATTTGTTTCATTTTTTTTCCAGTAACATAATCTAATGTTTGTTAATTGCTGGTGATTAAATAAATGTAATCACTCATTAATTATGCATAAAACACCCTAACTACTGCTCCTTAATCCCATTCAAAATTTCCAGTAGCCTTATTGCATTAGAGTTTATTTTTTTTTCTTTTATCTAATTCCAACATGATTTTTGCATGAATTTCTTCAATAAACATCATCACTATGTAAACTAGATTAAGCACTTACCCTAATCTTCCAATTTTCCTTTGTGGGTCCTACTATTTAGCAATAATCCTTGAATTTGAGAGGCTACCACTCCTTGATCTCAAGAAAATTTAGATACCATTGGCTATAGATCAACCTTTGATCAATTTGCAAGTGTTTTCTCTAAGAAAAAATGCAATAATTGAGGAATTAGGGAAGATGGATGGGCTATTTACATGGAGAAGGGGGGAGCAGGCGTAGAATGGGATGGTATTTTGCTACCCATCGGCATTCCATGCATATGCACTCACTTAAATTTTTCAGAATCCTATTAAATCATTGTTTTTAACACATGTGGGTTACCCATTTGATAAATCACGTACCCGAATTAATTTTTCATCCATTTAATGTATCATTTCCATAATTTTATTTATTTGTCTCAATTAAATTTGATTTAACCAAAAAAAATTTGAATTTACTAGCAAGTCGGTATTCTAGCTTACCACATGTAGTTTACAATTTTTCTTCACTTATTAATCATTTATTAACATATGTCCTCATCATCCTCACATTAATATGGATATTCCATCCATTTTTATAATTTTTTCATAATAAAATTTGTCAAAATTTCAATTTTACAATATGCCGCACCGAAAAAATTACCAAAACTTTAAAATAGTAAAAATTTACATTTTTGAAATTTCCAGGGCCTTATACTTAGCAATTACTGATTTTTCAAAAATATCTTTATGAATGCTAATTTTATCTTATCTAAGCTTTGGATCAATAATATTTGCTTAATATAATAGTTTTCCTTGAAGATACTTCTTTAATCTATCTAATACAAGATTTGCAATAGCATCATTATTACTACTTGTAAGGCATTTTATTATGAAACTTGAATAGAGTGAGCCGTCTAAATTTGATGATCATCAATATAATAGATATCACTTTTCATGCTCACTTTGACCACACTCGTTCAACTATCTTTTGAAATCCATAAGCCTTTTGAATATTCTTATACGCTCATAAGTGCTTTGCAAATCTATTCATACTATAATTTATGCATTTTATCAATTGAACAAATCATCCAAGAATTATATCTCAATGTTCAACATAGAATTTAATCACTAAAGAATTCATCAATGCAAGGTAGTAGAATATGGACTAGTCATACACATTTTGCATTGATTCCTAATTCTCATGTAAACATATATACTTTTCTAAGGTCTGACATCCAAGTCATGCATTATAAGTTTCTCAAGTCTGATAAATTTTGTTAGGACTGAATATTTCCATTTTTCTCTTCAATTTTCAGACTTGGATAATTTTTTTGCTTCTAAATAGACTTTTCTCTCCCTTTATTTCTGAGATGCGGCCTCTAATTTTTATGCTTCTTAATCTGCAAACTTTTCTTTCTTAATGAATAATAAGAAGGGATCAGCCTAATTACTCTTTAAATCATATTTCTCAAAGTTATTCATTTCACTGATCACCTCACATGATACTAAGCATATATATAAGGACACAACTTGTATTTGTATCCCTTATGAGTTTTAAATAATTCTACATATGGATTACCATGTAATCATCTAAGAAACAAATATTCCTAATGTTTCCTAAATTTCTATTTTTAACATGTTGTACCCCCATAACCATTTAATATCAAATTAATGAATTTGGCATAATTTTAAACAAATTATCTTTAAGTATCATGAACATATCATTTTATATGCAATAAGCACTCAACATGCCAAACATACATCATTCGAATTTCCACACATGATTTGAATTTAAGCCTGCCCAAACATTTTTACATAAGAATAATGGATAGAGTGGGATAATTCATGACCTAAACATAATCCTTAAGCATTTACTTAAGATTCAGGCTATGATCTTAATTTGTTTCAATTTTAAGAGTTCAAGCCTTAATGATGATTACAGAAGGAATAAGTAGGAATGGAATTCTAATTCGAGACCTTAAGCTGTAAAGCTTTTCAAGCAGGCTTGATTTATGTCTTGGTACTATAATTATATTGAGGATTGATCATTTTACATATAAACTTAAATTTTTAGAATGATTTAACTCAAGTAGTTAGTTCACATATATTCACATCCAAGATGGTCATTTTAAAGGCATCTAGAGTACGTAGACATGTAAAGCATGATTTTCTATTAAATACATCAAGTTGGGTAACTTATCTCCTTTGATAACCATTTTTTTATTTCTTATTGTTAAGCTCATGATTGATGTTGCAAATCCTGATTCTTCATTTCAGAGCTTGTTGATCTTATTCTTTCTCAAGTTGTAGATTGAGAATGTGATTTCAATTTTCCATCATTCTTCTTCCTTTATATGATCATTTCAAGCTATTCTTGCATACCCTTAGAGAATTCTTTCACCTTTTCTTCATTGGCTTATTCAAACAGATATGGACTTTATACTGCATTTCAATTAGTGCAATTTCTTTTTAGCACAAAGAAGTATCCATTTGGAGATCTCGACTGTGCAATAAAATAATATTTACTTCATTGTTTTGAACAAATCATTTATTACTTAGGTTATTTATTTGTAAAATTTTATCCTCTAACATTTTATGAAAACAATATTTAGCTTTTATTAATTTCCATCTAAATTAAGCTTAATTTATCAAGAATTAAAGCAGAATTTTTGGTATCAACAAACTATGACAAATATTCTACTTTAGTCATAGCTAATCATGGAATTTTTCAAACTAGCACATTATGAATTGCATCATGAAGGATGAAAACTGACTTCTTTAAAAACTTCTAATGTAAATATGTGAGATTTAACCATTTTTATTGTAATGAATGAATTTCTTGTATTATCTTGCAATCGTGCAGTATTTTTTAGTTTTAAATGAATTATATGCCTCTCTAGCATACTTATCTTCAAAATATGTTGGCTATCTGTTTGTGCATTATTTTCTCATTTCTAATGGTTTTTAGGAATCTTTCACATGTTTCAATTTTACATCATGAATTTACTTGATTTAGATTCTTCTAATCTAGGTTAAATTTTAAAATTCTATTCATGTACAAATGACACTGTATCAAGTGTACCAAGTATGGACAATCATGAGAGGATTCGAGTTTGAATTTTCATACCTATACTTACCTTTCTTTCTTGACACTTGGTTCCTTTGAATATTGTCTTCTTCATCCAGTGTCCACAGACCATTTGTACTTTGGTAGAGCTTAATAAATCTTCTTTTCTTCATCTCCTTTCTTCAAATTATAGCTCCTTGTTGAGAAAGGATTTTTTATACTTTTGAGAGAGGAGCTCTTCTTCTCCTCCTCCTCTTTCTCTCTCAGTGTTGTCCTCCTTTTCCATTTTCTTTTGTTGTCCTCCTTTTCCTTTTTCTTTCTTTCTTCTCAGTTTTCTCTCTCTCTTTGTAACTTTTTTCATATATATTCTACCTTTGTCGACTTGCTCTAAATTTCTAATTTCAATACCAAGTCATTCTTTATCATTTCCTTCCTCTTTAGGTTGTTCCCCCTTAACTTGAAAGGATTCCTTAATCGATTTGGCCTCTTTAATATCTTCATTCTTTTACTCTTTGATTTAGGTTTCAGGCTCTATGGTTTGTTCTTCTTTTACTTCTTCTTTCTTGTCTCCTATAGTCAAGTTATTCTCAATAGAAATATTAGTTTCATTTGAGTGCAAATGAACTTGCCCCTCAAAAATTGTCTGTAGCCTGTCCAACATTTCTCTTGCACTTTTATAGATTAAGACAAGTTGACGAATGGTTGAGCAGAGAGCATGTAGCAGAAAATTCATTGCCCGACATTGTCTTCCTGTGCTCTCTCTTTATCCTCACTTATGCCAATAAAAATAATTTTTCATAACTAAAATTCATTAGCTATAAGATATATTTCCAATCTCCTCTTCCATTGAGTAAAGCTCATTCTATCAAAGTATGGAAGTTGGGAGGTGGAGTATCCTTTGATAAACATTTAAGATGAATATAATGGGCTAGCCAAATAGATCACGAGAATTAATTATCTTACTTGTTGGGTCCTATTTGCTAGCTTAACTATAACACCCTGCTTTCAGGGCATTACTAAATTGCAATTTAAGGGAAACTTTACAAAGAGTCCCCCCTAAATTCTTAGCTTTCATACCTGTATAATAATTCTACCAATCTGAATTCATAAATAAATGAATATTAGTTTACACAATAAAAATACACCAAAACATCACATAATAAAACATATCATTACATCATCTAGAATTCACAAGTCGCATTATGATGACAATGGCAATACTAATGTACATACACCACTTCCAGTTATCATGATATGTCAATTAATTATGTTATACAAGCCCAATACACAAGTTTGAAGCTTTTAAATTTACAATTTATATATTACATCACATATCAAAAAATTGAACATCTAAAATTTTTCATCTTGATATAAAAGTTTTCATCTTGATATGACGATCACAATTTATCCCGATCTTGACCTACAACTTGTCACACCTCGCCTTCCAAGGCATGATCTACACTTTTGCAAGTAAATTCACCAGGATTTTGCCCACTTTTAGGGTGGGGTGCTCTGCCCAAAATTTGGCAGAACCTAACCTAAACAAATGGGTTTTCCACCTATATAATATTTATCAAATAAAATAAAGTAATGATTTTAATTCTAAAATACATATGCCCATACTTCCACAGCCCAAGACCTAGGTGAATCATGATGGCACTTCACATCTTTCCAATTATACAATTTCATTTACAATATGACAAATAATTCACTAAGACATGCTTTTATACCACTTTTACATCATTTGAGATCTCATGAATATAAACATACAAATAAACTTAAAATTTACAATACAAACTTATTATACTACAATAAAATTTGTCTTCAAATTCCGCTCAGTAGTTCAAACTCACAGTTTGAATTTTTTACCTGGCCTGCTAGCTAAAAATAACTAAATAAGAAGGCATGAGTTCAGGCAACTCAGTAAGTAGATAAGTACAATAAAAATGTTCAATAATTCAACTGTACCCATCATGGGTTCTAACTCATGTCACATTACAAAACAAAAAAATATTCCTAACATTTCATAATACATCATAGTATACACTCTTATATATTCTAAAACATTCATCCAACATAACAGAACAGGATATTCTCTATGCCCTCATAGTTAAATATCTATACACAAGAATAAAAAGCCTTAAAACATGGGATAATTCCTATCCCAAATAAACACAATTTCATATCATAAATGATAAATAGTCCTATCGATCCAAGGGATATTTGCTATCCCTGCATTCATATAAGCATATAAGTCAAACAGACATCAAACTATCCACTATCCCCATCCAAAACACATATGCCCAAATACAAACAAATGGGTTATTACATAACCTCATTCACGCATACATCCAATCAAACAAAAGGAGCCTACTTACTTGGTTGACGACTTATTCCCCACAATGCCACAAGCTCCACAACTCCCCAACCATATTCAATTTACCTATACACATAAATAGGCCATTCATTTACCAAGGCAACTTTGCCTAATTTACATCAAATCAATATAGAATAAATCCTAAAGGCTATGGCCAGTCCAATTACATACCACAACCATATTCATTTTGTACATGACATAATCAATATGTATTCAACACGATATATAGTTAAATATCTTTAAAACAATCCAATAAAGTCTTTAATTCAGTTAATTTATTGCTACATAGCTCATACACAATTTTCTCCAATTATCCCAAACTAAGTCACAATTGAATATCCATTTTCACAAGCCCAAAATCATCCTATATAAATCCCAAAACATCATAACTTATAAATTATATTTTTCTTCCATGGTTTATACAACAATCCATATCAAATTCCTTGTAAAAATCACTATCCATAAATAATATGAAACCCTAACAATGAAAATTTATGATTTCTATACTCAATTCACTCCCAATACCTTATTAATCATGCATTAAATATTTTTTCCAAGATTCCACAATATAAATTATCATTTTCCTCAAAAATCTATGATTTACAAAAATGCTAGCTTATACAAAAATCCAAATTCAATTGAAGAAGAGTGACTTACCAAGATATTCATACATGACATCATCCCATAAACATACTTCCAAGCCCAAATTTTGAAGTAACTTCCTTCAATCACCAAAATTCAAATCTTCTTCCATTTCCCATTATTCAAATTCCAAAAACCCAAGTCAAGAGGCATGCTAGGTTGTTTAACCACCTTAATCCCCATATTTACTAACAAAATTGGTGACAAATGGGGTATAACGGTGTTGGGGAAGGAAGAACGGGGTCAAGAGAGAAAATGGGACAGAATGGAATGAAAATGGAATGATTTTGGGCTTAAAAAGTCAAAAATTTTGGTACTCTGGCGTGTCAACGGACTCTTGCCGCGGTAGGGGAAAGTCTTGTCATGGCATGGTCTAGCTAGATGGCCAAAAATGTGATTTTTAGAGGTCTTATCGCAGTAGACAAAAAACCTTATTATGGTAGAAAACAACCTTACCATGGTAGAAATGACCTTCTCATGGCAAGGTGTCACTGTTTGCCCAAAATTGGATTTTCTGGGAGCTTGTCCCAGTAGAAAAACTCCTTGTCGTGATAAGATCTTATTGTCCGATATTGTGTTACTATTTTGAGCATTACTTTCACATAAGATGTCCAAATGATCTGATTTTTAAGACATTAAAAAGACAACTTTAAGGAATACAACTTTTATGTTAACAACTAGTTCCCAATTAGCCCAAAAACATGTCAAAAGGTCATATAAATTTGACCATCTCATTCATGTTGTTATTTTTTATTCATTTGGAATATTAATTATAAATTTTTCATATAATATCAAAATTAAGTGATTTTTTTCATTAGATAGATAATTTCATATTCTATAACTTTTATGTTGAATAGTTTTTCAAATTAGGCCATTATCTAAGTCCAAATTCAATCACAATGACCCCTTCTTCAAATTCAGCATTTTCACTTATGAAAAATCACTATAGCCCCGTTTTTACATGAAACATTTCGAATCTCTCAATAATCACTTCACACACATCAAATATAGAAAATATGACATATTTAAGCTATTCATCACTTTATTTGGGGTCAATTGCTAAAAATCACCTATTCAGTTCTTTTTACCAATCATTTTCATATATAAACAACTATATAGGCTATTTTTGTTCCAAATTGCGTCCAATGCTCAAACCAATGTCTCACATATATTAAAATAAATATAATAACTATCTTAGGCCACTCACATAGATCATCAACATGATTTTTTTCAAATTCACCATTTTAGTTCTTTTTCTTCTTATAGCCATTATGTAATTTAAATTTATGAAATTTAATCATCAAAATCTATCCATGTCCACATAAGAAATTTTCAATCACCTCAACTATCATATAAGGCTATTCATATATGTCATAAACATGCCTTTTCTCAATTTCACTACTTAGGTTCTTTTCTTCTCCTTGACTTTATATAGCTCCAATAGTGAAATTTATCAAATTTATAAGGTAAACTCTAATCATTTCCACATGAATAGATTTCAAACACCACAAGTGTTACACAACCCCATGTTGGGCTCTATATTTTGACCTATGAACTAAAATTATAAATAAAATAGGGTGAGTCCAAGAAAACTCAATAAGCAGGTAAAATGGAAAATAGCAATGAATGAATATCATTTAAAATCATGCTCAAATGAAAGCATATGCAATGTCATGACAATTGGTAAGTTGTGACAATACACCATCAACTCAATGTCTAGGCTCCAGGAACCCAAGCAATCCACATCCCCACTAAGATACTGCTTCATTATCCACATACTCTCAAGAGCAAAACTCACACACGGCCTTAACATTAAGGCATTCTCATTTCTATGAGTCCCTCATTATCATATCTTGCCATGACCAATCCTTTCACATATCAATATCATTTCTTTTCCTTATCAATGTGTGAGTGGTCCCTCCTTGACCTCCCGGATATGATTCCTGTCAGGCCCATGGTAGCTTTACCACTACTACACATGGTACCCCGCCCTCATTGTTCCACAGAAGTCCCAAGTTCACCATTCACATCTAAAGGAAGAGATTAATTATATATTATTGATAATCACAAGGCATTACTACATATATGTTGTATATCACGCATCAATTTATTGCCAACAAAGGCATATACAAGCATGCCATCAAAGGTATACACTATCATGCTAACAAAGGCTTGTTCAGTCATGCCAACAAAGACATACGCAATCATGTCACCAAAGACATATTTTATCATGCCATCAAAGGCATATTCAGTCACACCACCAAAGGCATATTTAATCTATGTTAAATTCGAAACATTGAGGCATCGAAATGGCACCATACAATTATGATTTATGTCTCTTCATAACCCTTAAAGGATACCATAATCATATCCTAAAAATAAAAAATAAAAAATTTTTGCATATGGCCAAAGCGGTGCTACGGTGCCAAAGTTATTGGATGCCTAAACCAAGGTTGTTATGAACTGGCGCTGCGGCCCCCAACCGGCTGCCCCATTTGATCTTCCATTTTGCCATTTTTCTACACTTTTGCTCATGTCCATTCTTTGAACATATTTCATAGCCATTCTTTTATAATTTCTTAACTATATTTCACTTAATTAGTGCATCCATAGTCAATATAATCCATGCCTCACAATAATCAACCCTACAGTATATAATTGAAATGTATCAATGAAATCAATGAACCATATTCAAGTTCCTCATTTCAAAACATAATGTCTTGAAATCAAAGAAAACATAAAACATGGTGTCCATTCATAAATCCGTGGAATATATTCTATTCCATACAACCTATGGAATATACTCTATCCCGATTCAAATTTTCTAGTTGTGAATAAAATAAGAAGAACCTACTTACCGTATAAAGATGGACTTTACACCCTTACTTTCTACCAACCACTTTGCTCCTAATTCATGATTCAATAACCTACACATATAACATATTCCATTTGAATTTCACATATATTTAAGTGAAAACCATAATTCATCCATATAGATTTAGTGAGAACTCATCTCATTCTTATTGATATATATATATATATATCTAATCCCTTCTACACTTAGCACCTTAATTAATAACAATTTAATAGGTAAACTCGTATTATTTTAACATTCTTCAATTACACTTTGCATTCCACAGTTTCAAGTCATCGAACATTTAATGTGCACTATTCCCATTGTTGATTTCTAACAAAGTGTAACAGCTAAAATTTATGTCTGTCAGCATAAAATCATGGCTTCACATGCTGAATATAAGAATTAACCAGGCAAACTATGCTATCTTACCCCAATCTCCATAAACTCCCTTTTTAATCCATTTCTTTACAACATATCCTGCACAAGACCAAAAACATGGCAATACCACCCATGGATAACCATTTGCCTAAGTTTCTCTCAGCTAAATACCTCCATTAACATCATAGTTAGACATTCTAATCAATTTTACATTAAATTACATGAACAACCCATACAGGTTCAAACCCTAATCCTCTTAAAATTGCAAGACAACACTTCCACTCAAATAGAATCACAATTCAACTTAGGGAAGTACTTGCCCCAAGCCTGCAATCCTTTCCACCCATTACAGTAAGGGGCCCCCTTGAGAAAATTTCCAAAGTTTTTCTTCTTCCTTTCTCTTCCAAATAGGTGAATTCTAGATTAGGATAGTTGCAGTACTAGATTACAATAAGTTCCCCAATCAGATTTGATGTAATTGAATGTGAAAAGGGTGTTGAGAAGGGCTTGGAGCATGGGAGCAAATGAAGGGATGAAAATGGGGTGAATTGGGGCTGGTGGAGTGTTTTATCCATCTCAACCCCCAATAGGCCAGCGATACACGCCAAGTCATGCACATGCAGCATCCTTACAACACATTTTCAAGTTCCTTTGCCAAAAGCCCTGAAACCTAAAGACAATTCACACATTTATAAGCTTAATTCTTTATAATTTCTATTATATTCATAAGCATAATTTTCCTAACACATATAATTATGAAAGTTTACTTACCAAAAAATTTGGCGCGTCACATTAACCTAAGATGGGGGGGGTGACATGGGTTTATAAAAAATTATTGCTTAACATCTGTTATATTTATTTGTCTCTTTTCATGCTATTGTAAGGATCGTATGAAATAAATGATAAAATAATGGAAAGCAATAAGTTGAAGCAATCACACTCAGTAGATAAGAAATTTATAGTGGCTCAAGTCAACTGCTCTACTCTACTCTTCCAAGAGCACTCTCTTCTAGTCTTGGGTTCCACTATCTCAAATAATGGAAATACAATAGTGCATCTAACACTCTCCTAGATTCCAGCTCTAGGGGGGCATGAACTCTAGTGCACCAAGCACTCTTCTAGATCATAAACTCAATACCTTTGCACTTTTCTAAATTCTAGCTCCAAGGGGTGTAAACACTAGTGCATCAAACACTCTTCTAGATCAACTCTAGGGGGCATAAACTATATAGCTTCTGTCAGTAAGATATGCTTCAATAGACAATCATAATTCTTCTTGAGCCTGATCTTAACTACTAGCTCAAGGCAATCATAGGACTAAGAGTATAGAAATTAAATACACTTATACAAGTATTTCACAAAAAAGCACAAGGGAAGAAATTTGAAACTTGAATGCTGAAGTAAATGACCTTCTCCGACAGTAGTTTAAAGCCTTTGATAGATGTTGTAGAAGATTCAAGTGCAAAGGCTCAAGATGCTCTTTTGTAAGCTCAGAAAAAAGGTTCAACAACTGACTTGGTTCCTCCACTTTTCTTATCTCAAGCATCACTCCATTTATATCTAATTTAACTTCCAACCATTTAAGGTAGGTTAGCAACATTGAATGTAGAAACGGAGGTAGGTGAGCAATATTGAATAGAGAAGACCATTTTTTATTTCTCCCATGGGAATGCACCACTTCTGATTGGTTCTAAACTGTTGAAAAGTCTGCAATGCTATTCTTGATAGAGAAGAAGATGATTGCTTAAAAATGACAAGCTTTAATTAATATTTCTGGATAATGTTAGCTGTTTTTGGATAAACTCAGTTCAATTTTGAATGATGATAGCTTTTGTTAGCTTCGGACAAAGTCCACGTTCATTTTGTTTATTCAAAGTTAATTTCAAATGAAGTCCGCTTTCATTCTATTTTGTCTGAAGTTAATTTAAGATGAAGTCCTCTTTCATTTTATTTTATCCAAAGTTAATTTAAGAAGAAGTCCACTTTCATTTAGTATTGTTTGAAGTTAATTTAGGGTGAAGGGTTTGTTTTTGAACTTCTTCTTCCATCTAAAGCTAGCTTCCACCTTTGCTCTATTTCTTTGGATTGTATGAGATTTCAAATGTGTTGGTCCCTTATGCAATGGTAGCTCAAGAGGGGGGGTGTGAATTGAGAATTTAAAACTTTTGGCCCAAAACAAATGATTATGGTGCTGAAAGAATAAATAAAACATATTGCATAATAAACAGCACAAGATTTTTATAGTAGTTCAGCCCTTCCTAGGTTCCTACTCCGCTTCTCTAAATCATTCTTCTCTACCGAGCTCAAGTTCCACTAATATCTTGATCAACCTGATCAAATACATGTTCGTTTTACAATAAGCTCACCAACTAACTTACTGGTTTTCTAAGCTAACCAGAAACTTTCACAACTTGTTGGTTTTCCAAAGCTCACTAATAAACTTACACCCTTTCAGCAAGTTCCCCACTTGCTTATCTCTATATATAAATACTAAGCACTCTGCTTATGCTTCCAAACACTAAAATAGAGTGTATAGATTAATGCCTCTTACTTCGGTAGATTTGTACATAAATTTAGAATTCTAAGTAAAAGATTTAATAGTAAGAGTAAAAGATTTAAACTCCTTGATTGAGTAAAGATTTGAACTTTGAGAGCTCTAACTAAGTTGTATCCGTTAAAGTTGAACTTTTAAAGGAAGATTCTGAATGCAGTTCGTATGATCAACTAAGTTTGAAATAATATTCAATCGGTTATTTTCTTCTACTTCTGAATCTCTCTTTTATAGTTTGATAGAGATTTTTTTGTTGCTGATCTTGGCAGACATTCAAACATTCAAAAATATTTTTCTTTACCTTATCTTTTGTCTAATTTCTGACTTTGCTATTTTCTGGTATCAGTCTATTACTTCTGTTGCTAACTTTTCTAAATGTTCACATTTCGTATCGAGTGTTTCGAAGAGATGAGTGAACATGTGGTGTCTTGATTAATTTTGGATAATTTGAATTATTTTCTTTAGATTTTCCAAAGTGATAGTAATCTTTCTTAGTTGCGTTAGTCACTTGTTGAGAGAAGTTCAAATTTTCTGAACTTATATTGCCTTCGAAAAAGTAATCCGAAGCCCTGGTCAAACATCTTTGAAGCTTGATTAATATCTCCGAAGCATGGTTTAACATCTTCAAAGCATCATCATTATTTCCAAAAATTGTTTGAATTCTTTTTGAACCGTGACTTCAGGTTCTCTAAGTATGTCTGTTTATTCTGAAGCACAACAAATTATCTCCAAAGCTAGTCGTGTTGTTTTCGAAGTGTGGAGAGATATCTCTGAGACTTTCATAACTTCTCTGAAGCTCTTCAACTTTTTCTGAAGCATGTTACGACTTGTTCAAAGTATTTAAATTTTCTCTTAAGTGCGTTGATACTTGTGAAGACTTAGACGTTTGTCTGAATATTTTTTATTTATATCATGTTAGTTTCTGAAGCTTCAATCGTCTTCTTCGAAGTTTGTTAAGATGTGTTCGAAGTAATGTGATTTTTTCCAAAGCACGTAAGGACTCTGAAGATGGTCTGTTGGCTTCCAAGCATGTCTTCAACACTTTAGATTTTATTTTTCCTCAATTAAGTATATGTAAAATTTTATATACTTAATTTTATAAAAAGCATTTTCTTTCTATCTTCCTTTTGTTATCATAAAGGTTATTCTCAAGTTGAGTATGAGTTTATCTTTCTGTAATATTCTTGAGAGCAAAATGTTAGTACTTTAATATTTCACTCATGTTTTTGCACATCATCAAAACATACTTGGTTAAGAATGTTCGTTATCAAAATTAAGCTAGATAACATGATTCAACATTCTCCCTCTTTTTGATGATAACAAAACAGTGAGTGATGTACCTTTCAAAACTTGTCTAACATAAATCTAATGCAACTTATTTTGCAGATATTTTAGAAAAATTTCAATCGGCTAAATTCAGAGTTGCTCCCCCTAAATTGA
>JAYJMB010087901.1:0-20419 GCA_036873735.1 Pouteria campechiana
CAAGTTATATAAATGGAATTGTAAGGTATAATAATTGAAGGCTACTTTGATATCAATTGTTGGTCTCGTTCAAATGGTGACTTAAGAGGGGCAGGGGGGGGGGATTGAGTCTTTAAAACTTTTAGCTAGATAAAAACTATAGTGCAAAAATAAAGGGAAAATTGATAGCACAAAGCACTTAGTGTTTTTATAGTGGTTTGGCCCTTCACTTGGGGTCCTACTCCACTTATCTGAGTTAGCCTTCTCTACTAAAACTAAGGTTCCACTAACACTCTCTTTGATTAGCACTCTTTTGGTCAAATAAATACACTTGTTGGTTTTCAAGATTACCAACTAACTTTTACAACTACCTAAGCAAGTTTCCTACTTCCAATACTCAAATGCAAAAGTAAACAACTATGTACAAATATTGATGCCTCTTTTCAAGGTGGTTTGTATGATATTAAGTAGTACTAAACAAAATGAATATAATAGTAAGCAATAAAAGTCAATTTCTAAGAGTGGTTGAAAAGGTGGCTTTGAATGCTTGTTGGAGTGAGGAGCAGTGGATTGAACTGCTGGAAAAAAAACTTTAAAGGATGAGTAAATGCTCTCTTTTCTTTTTTCTTTTCAGAAACTTATAGTTTCTTCATTTCTACTTAACACTTTTCATATTGATGCTTTTGACTACCTCTGTTGTGGTAGATAAGGCTCATAAATGCAAGGAAACATTCAAATTTATGACCATTGAGCCATTTTGTATGATTTTGGAGTTTTTAATATTATAATATTGGATCCCCCGGTATTACATTTTGGAGATAATGCAAAATGATTTATCATTGCATCTTTGGATTCTCCAAAGCTGAGTTTCGGTGCCACCGAAGTGGCGGGATCGTGGTGACTTGAGTTGGATCCATTCAGCATTGACTCTGAAATGGTTCATTGTCTCTGAAGTACTTATTCTGTGACTGCGAAGCTACATAGTGCTTTAACATACATGAGTTGACTCCGAAGAGCTCTATTATCTCTTAAGTACTTGGTATTTGTCTCCAAAGTTCCTTATCAACTCTGAAGATCATTTCTAAAGTCTTTGACATCTATCTCCGAAGTGCCTTATTGACTCCAAAGAGCTAGTCCTATTGATTCCAAAATCCTCGTCTTGACTCCAAAGCATTCCATTATCTCCGAAGTTATTAAGCTTGTGACTCCAAAGGAATTGTCTTCTATTTTTGAAGTTCTTCACCGACTCTGAAGATATTTTCTTTTTATTTCTGAAGAGCTTGATTAACTTAAAGAGGTTCATTGACTTTGACATTTCTTCTAAAATGCTTTATTAACTCTGAAGTTTTCTTCCGAAGTGCTTGACTGACTCTGAAGGTGTTTAACTGTAACTTTAAAGTTCTTGAAATAATTCTGAAACTTTGTTTTCTTCAACTAAGTATTCTTTTGAGTATATTTTGATTTTTATATATGGTTATCTTTAAGTATTTACTTGGTTTCTTCCTCTGAAATGTTATTTACAACTTATTTAATCATTATGAAGGTTGTTCTCAAGGTTTATTAGAAAATGTTTCTGCAATAACTTGAGAATAGATTGTTAGTACCTTAATGTTTCACTCATGTCTTTACTCATCATCAAAACTAGTTGGTTAAGAATGTTCATCATCAAAATCAAGCTAGATAAGAGAGTATGTTCAGCATTCCTATCATTTAAAAATAGATAAAATAAAAACATGAGATTAGGTAAGCTAAATAATTAGGTTAACTTAGGTAATTCATTTTCATAAGTCACATTAAGATCTAGTCAAATGCTTTCTTAAAAAAACATACATGCTTGTAACAAGAATTGCCCAAAAATACATTATAATGACACTCGTGTAGACCACATCAAGCATGCATTGTATGTAATAGATTGGTTATTTTGTACATCTTTGAGGCATACATCTTTCACACTAGTCCTTTGGGACTTTCATACTTGCCCTTTAGAACTTTCATACTTGTGCAATTATGGGACTTTTACACTTGCCCTTTTGAGACTTTTAGACTTACTTTTTTGAGATTTATGCATCATGCTATCACCTCATTAAGCATCATATACCATGTCATGTATTTCATGATTTGAGTAAATATGCAACTAGGAAAATAGAGTACCTAATTTGGGGAAAAACTTCTCATGGTAAGAAACATCTGTAGAATCATCCTCATGCATCCTTAATAGAAGGGAAAACATCCATTTTCATATAAAATCATCTTAAATAGCTTAGATAACTAATTATCTCAAAAGCAAAGATGGGAAAACATATTTTAAATAGGCAAAGACATCTCTCAAGCACCATAGCTTCAAATAAATATGGAAAACAACTTATAAATCATCAAATATGGTGTCCTTAAAAAGGGAAATAATATTTTTAAAGAGAAATCCTACTTACCTAGCACAAAAGCTTCTCTTCTTTTAATATCTTCCCTCTTTCCTCAAGGTTTCTGCTCCTCCTTAGACTTTCAAGCTTGGCTTGAAATGAAACCCAACTTTCCTTCTTGAATCCCTCACTCTTCTTCTTCTTCTTCATCATCATCATCATCATCATCATCTTGTTCTTCTTCTTCTTCTTCTTCTTCTTCTTCTTCTTCTTCTTCTTCTTACTATAAGATGTCAATCTTTGAAGATAGTCTTGAAAACATACATTCATTCCTCATATGATGTACAATTCATGCACATGGATCTAAAACGCTTAAATCCCTTTTAATTTTGCAAAATCTATCTTCAAGGAGTGTCTTGGTTAAAAGGTTTGCCAGTTGTTCTTTTGTAAGCACATATTCAAAGCATATGTTATAATTTTGCACATGATCTTTAATGAAATGATGCCTAACCTCAATGTGTTTAATTTTTGAATGTAATACTAGATCCTTAGTTACGTTGATAGCAATTGTGTTATCACATCTAATGGGAGTATCTGCAAATTAATTCCTTAATCTCCTAATTGTTGTTTCATCCGTATGATCTATGCACAACAACTACTTACAGCTACATATTTAGCTTAATAGTTGATATTGCAATAGATGTTTGTTTATTGAAAACCATGACATAATCATGCTTTGAAGGAATTGGCATGTTCTTGAGGTACTTTTTTTATCTACTTGATATTCAGAAAGTACCCTAATAATTTGAAATCTAATCCTTTTGGATACTATAAATAAAGGTTTGATATATCTAAGAGGCACCTATAGATTCTTTTTACAATAATAAGATGTGATTCTTTTGGGTTTGATCGGAATCTAGCATACAAATGCAAACACTAAACATAATATCTAATCTTCTAGTAATTTAAATATAGTAATGATCCCATCATGCTTCTACAGAGCTTTTGATAGATGGGTTGTAATACCCAAAATTTTTTTGGTAAGCAACCTTTCATAATTATGTGTGTTAGGTAAATTATGCCTATGAATCTAATGGGGGTCCTAGCACTCATTCGGATTCCAGTTTTAGGGGGCATAACTTTGGTTTCATGAGCTGACTAGAAAGTCTACCTTTATAGGTATTTTGTGTACAATGATATGCCTTTGTCTAGACTAATGAGTACATATAGTTAAAACAAAAATACTAATAATAAAACAATAAGCACATTACAATGATTTCAAACTCCCTTGAGATTGTATTGATGTAGCCATTGAAGCTCTTCAATCTTGGTAGCACTTGGAGTGAAAATACTTTGAGGACTTGAATGAGGTTTCTTGTTGTTTGATTCTCCTTTGTCATTTATAACCCTCAAGCTTCTTGTTTCTTTATAATCTTTGGGAAGACTTGATTCTTGAATAACTCCTTGTAGCATGAAAGATCTTCCCTGAAAGAAGGAGGCCTTGAATAAATAGAAAGTTGAAGTTCTGGAATGATATTTAAAGGTTGAAACTCTTGGCCCAGGGTTGCAAAGATTTGTGAAAGGTTTCACGCCCAATCCCCTTGCTACTTTAACCTTGAATCATCCCTTAGCATACCCTTAAATAGAACTTCAAAAACTTGACCATTGGAGGGAGTGAGAAACAATTTTGAGGCCTATAACATTTGCATTTTTAAACATTGGAAGTCAGTAGGAGGTAGTGGCAGGCAGCTACGTCAAGCAACTGTCTACTAGGCGATATGGCAGGCGGCTGGTCCATGTGACTGTTGTTAGATATCTACAAAAACTCTTGCATCCACCTTGTTGTTCACTCCCAGGTGGCTAGGATAAGCGCCTACGCACCAAGCACTTTCTTAGGATGAAGTTTTTTGTTGAAGATGCATTCTTTGGATGAATTACTTTGTCTGTGGATGGCAGGTAATATCCCCAGGTAGCTGTGGTCCTGCACCCAACAATTTTGCATTTTGCCACTTATGAAACTTGGACATTATTCATTATAAATCAAATACATTTATCCATATATAATTTTCATAAGTTTTCAAGCATGGATAAATCATTTAAGAATAATTTCTTTTGCATGTAAAGAATATCTTTATGAAGCACACTTATCAGAATATGTTTATCTATACATGATTTTCTCAAGTTTTACGACATGGATAAATGCTTTAATCACATATCATATTTTCAATAAAAAAGCTCAAGATGGTAACTTCATGAAACACATGACATATCTATGATCCTGCATATGATAAACAAAGTTAATGCACTATGGATCATAATGAATTTTTTATTTTCTAAACATTTTATGTAATATGCTTGCATATAATATATTGCAATAGTGATTACTCATGCCAAGCATATTTTTCTTCATTATAAGTTTCCTAGACTAAAATCATCATTAACATAAATTAAGTCAGAAATAAGTATTGTTGTCATCAAAATCATATACAATAAACCTAACATTAACATTATATCATTACTAAGGCCAATCTCACTATGGATTCATTCCAATTTGAACATATTTTTGCAATTACGTTGTTAATAGCAAATAAATCCCTTTGAACTACCTACATTATTTACACTTTGATCAAGGATTCACTTGTATAATAATCATTATCTCATTCTTATGTATGCATATTCTACATCATCTATTTGCAAATCACAACCATTTCGATTCAAATATCATATGGCATGCCATTTAGATACTTCCAAATAGCACAAGGGTGTCATGTCATATTCCTGCTAGCAGATGTCATACTGTATACATGTCATACTAGTAACACAATGTACTATCATCACCATATTATATTTGTGCTACCTAAGCATATCATTTTGCGTCTATGCTATCCATACTATGTTGTGCCTGTAAGGGCATAATGCCAACAAAGGGATATTCATACCACTTTCGTGCTTGTAAGGGCACAATACCACGAAAGCATATCCATATCACTTTCACATCTACAAGGGCATATCCACATCATTTGTATGTTGACAAGGGCATCTATACCATTTTTATGTTGATAAAGGCATATCCAAAATATTTGTATGCTGGCAAGGGCATATCCATACCATGTTCATCAGATCACAATCACTACAAGCACTAACATACTTTCTTACCTTCATCCATCCAAACATCCTCTATTTCACATGTTACTTGTAAGGCCCTGAAAATTTCAAAAATGTAAATTTTCACTATTGTAACATTTCGGTAATTGTTTCAGTTCGGCATACTATAAAATTGAATTCTTGAGGAATTTTATTATATATATATAAAGGGATAAAATATCTATATTAATGTGAAGATGATGAGTATATATGTTAATTAATAATTAATAGGTGAAGAAAAATTAAAAATTACATGTGGAAAGCCGAAAAACTGAGTTACCGGTAATTTTTGAAAAATTTTAATTTAATCAAATTTAATTAAAAAATAAATGATGAAATTATAGAAATAATAGATGAGAAATTGATTTAGGTATATGATATATCAAATGGATGACTCACATGTTTAAAGAATGATAATTTGATGGCATTTTGAAAATTTAAGAGAGTGAATGTGCATAGAAGTGGAAGGAGCATAGACTACCAAAATAAAAAATCAATATAAAAGGTATGTTTTTGCAATGCCCATCCCATTTCCATCATTTTCATCTTCTAGCCCATGCTAGGCAACATAAATGCTTCTCCCCATCATCACAATCTTCCATTTTAGATAATTTTGCTTCAAGTGATCCATAGCAAATTTTGATTCAAGTAATTAGTGGGCCATAGGATTTATTTTTTCTTGAGATCAAGAAGTGGTAGTCACCCAAACCTGGTGAAGTATTGCTGATTAGTGGGACCCACCAAAGTAATTTGAAGATTAAGGTAAGTGCTTAATCTACTTTAAATGGTGATGATGTTTATGAAAGAATATCATGCAAAAGTTGATTTACCTTCAAGGAATTTCGAACCCTAATTCAAGGGGGTTTGCTGAAAATTTTAATAGCGAATTAAGGCTTTGTTAGAGGGTGAAAATAATAGTATTCGGATGAACAATGCATTGATAGAACACATTACCAAGTACCCCTAGTGAGGTTGATTAAAATCCAACATAGTGATGTTATTTCGCAAACATAAAATTATTATGTTAAGATAGATATACCTAAATATTATCATATCAAATTTCTTGAACAAATTCTACAGCTTGACCCCTCAAAAACATATGAACATTAAATACCCTGAAAATGAGATGCTGATAGCATCCCACCCTTTTGAAATTTTGCTTTATTTTTAATCTTCTCATTTTGAATTAATTTGATCTAAAAATTTTACCAAAATTCTATTATATTATGTGGAATTGATGTAAAAATTATGAGTGGCAAAAGAGATTTATAATTTTGTTTAACATTTTTTTGTTCATATTTTCATATTTTAATGTTAAATTGATCAATTTACATTATTTTGATCTTAAAATTGGATTGAAAATTTTTCATATCATTGAAAATCTATAAAATATTTTTAGGTCAATTGGATATTTATAAACTAGTAAATAAAAATTTTATTTTCAAAATTATGTACATGTATTCTATGCCCCTGGGAGTGCCGGTAAAATTTAGTTTTGGAGCCTGATTAGCACAGAGCCTAGTGTGGCTCATTTATGTATTTTATTATAGCTGTGGGGCTAACCTATGTCTGCCATTTAGCGAGGAGTGGTCTGGTTGGCCAGTGGGCAATTGTGTGGGCAGCTGGCATAGCCGAGCATTGCTATTGGCCTGGATGGCTTAATTGCTATGATTGGCCTGAGTAGCTTGTGTAGGCGTGTTTATGGAGAACTAGTACTCTTGTGAGGTGATGAGGGTGGGGTGCCACTGGATACAGTAATATGGTTGTGTGGGCCTAGCAGGCTTCTAGCCTGGAGTGCTAGGATGGAACCGACATGTTGAAGAGTGAAAGGGTAATGTTCTGGTTTGTGTGCCTCTCAGGGAGGAGTGTGTGGATGATAGTGGGGCAGTACATGGGTATAAGAGGTAATCATGGATTGACAAATACAAAAAGGGTAGTATGACATATTAGTATTCAAGCCAATATTGACTAATTAACTATATATATAATATCATTATGAGTATGTGTATGAAATAATTAATGAGATGTTAACATTAAAATCTTAATGAACCTGGCTACTAACTGACTATGACATCCTGCATATGGCATGACATATTTTGCCTGTTTGCATCATTGTTTACTACTCTATTTGGTGCTGTTTATTACATTATTTATAGTCATGTTTTTCCGCTTACCTGCTTACTGAGTTTTGCCCAGACTCACCCTTTTATTTAAATTTTTAGCTGACAGGTCAGAGGATGGAGCCCAACAGGGTGTTGGGTCTTGTGGCGAGGCTAGGCCGAGACACCAGTAAAGGCTTTACTCCTCTTCATGACGTATGATAATGTATATTATACATTATCAGATGGATTTTGGATGTATATTAGACATGTATCATTACTTAGTTTTACAACATGTCATTGTTTGGCGTAGGTGTATATAATTTGACAGCTAGGGTACAGTGTACCCCAATCTTGGTCTGTGGGTGTTGTGGTGATGTGTGTTTTGGAGGCGGTAGTTATATAAATTGTGTAGAAAATGGTAGGGCCTAGAGGTGGCCATATTATATTTGCATATTTGAGGGTATTTGTTATATAATTATTATGGTTTGGCATGTTATATACAGGATAATGGTGGTAAATGAGGGGAGACTTTGCTCCTCTGAATTTATAATAGTAACTCTCAAGGGAGGAGGGGCGTTATGGTACCATGACATATCATCTAACTCAATCCATCCATCATGTCCATCATGGTTCATGACTCACAATGGCATGCTATATAATGCCATATCAACATAACAAGTGTAAATCATTCACCGTAGATACATAGAAACATTCAATCTTATCATTCTAAAACACAATGCAATTCAATCACATCTTTCACCCAACTCATGATGATGTAATACAATCCACATATTCAGGATATAATATAGATTCCTATTTAGTCTCACATACTAATATACTGGGTACATGTGCCCGAAAGCAACATTCTTTTTCATGCATACATCATGCTAGCATTATCATATCAATTCACAATTATCATGCTCAGGTCTATAGTATTGTAAGTTTCATGACAATGCAATATATAAGCATGCCCCAATGCACACATCCTCATTAATAAACTAATATTCACAAAAATTAAACATATTCTCCCAATCATATAGTCATTAGTAAATCATCATTAGTAAGATACATTCATTATTAACATATTTACGATTAGGACTCACTAGAAATAACAACATAATCCTTTCCCCTCTCAAGCCTGGATAAAAATTCCCTTAAGCTAATGTTCTTCCATATTCCCATGGGTAAAAAAAGCTTGTATTAAGCATGCCATTTTCTGTCTCTTTCCAGTAATCATTGCTATGATGGTTTTGAGACTCATCACATACCCTTGGTATCAGAGAAACATAGCTCTGATACCATTCTATCACACCCTTCCTAGGGCCTATGTGTTTTACCATTTCCCTATAATTTACCCATTTCAAGGGTAATATTCTGCCAAACATCTGGCAGAGTTTACTTTGAATTATATGGATCTAACCTATACATTCAATAATAATATAACATCATAATTTTGCATAATTATAAAGCAATAACAGAATCATCACACCATACACTCATAAGAATCATGGGATAATCTCTATCCTAATTCATCCATGCATAATCGAGAAAGAATCAAGAAGTACACAATATCCCCATCAGTCCACACGTACATAATAATTTATCCAATCCTAACAATTATGGGACATTCATTATCCCATCACTTTCACATAGTCACAATCACATAATAGATGAATATAAATCCATTCATAACCATAGGATATACGCTATCCCCACTACTCACACATACTTAGATATATTAAGGAAAACTTATGGGGTATCTATTATCCCCATCCATTCATACATGTCTGTACAAAATATGGGATATCCGCTATCCCCATCTAGCAAAGCATTCACAGAAGGAATGAATTGCCTACTTATCTTAATGCAGAATCACCTTACACTTCTCAAGTTCCATAACTTTCCATCCTACTCAGATGATCCTACACAGATCACATGTATCACAATTTAATTTACATATGCTTCTTGTAGAACTCATTAAGCTAATTGAAGTCAATTAACCATAAATTTTATATGCTATAATCTGTCCATTTTACAGTCCATTCATGGAACAAATTCTAAATGAACCTTTAGTATAATTTTCTCTTTAATGTCTTTATATATTATTACCTAACTTTGATCCCTTTGTATTATGCTTTGCATCATTCATTAAGAAATCAAATAATTTATTTCAGTGCTTTTTTAATAACTAATATATAGTTGCAATGGGATCATTTACCTACACCTCATCTCTCACTGAGGCATTTCCTCAAACATCTTACATACATAAGTTGAAGTGTTATTCTCAAGAAAAGTACAATAGACCACTTACATTCTTAACATGATACAATGCATATTTAACATATAAAACATCAAAACAACATTGATGCCCCATCATTTACAGTTTTTAAGGTTATAATCAAACCCTTCACACATAATTAACCTTTTTGTTTAGGCATTTCATCCAACATCCTGTAGGCATCATGAATTTATAATTTTTCCAATAATATGCATGAAGCGAATTTCAGCACCAACAACAGATACTTCTTGTTTAACATAATTAACAACCCAATAGCTTCATGAATGAACTAATCAAATACTAAACTCGAATAATTCATTATTCTACATCATAAACCCCATAATTCCTAATTTAGAACATGACTATCGCTATCCAAATTTGTGGATATCAATCCACATAAATTTTTCTTGCCCAATTCACTTCAAAACACTACTATCCACTAATTAGCCATTTGCCCCATGATTCTCACAACATTTCATACCTACTTTCCCAAAAGTTACTATTCATGATTTGGGTATAAACCCTAATAAATAGAAACCATAAATTAATTTGGGAAAAACAAACTTACCATCATTTCCAAGCATGGTTTCCCACCTAATGCACGAATCCACCCTTAATCTTTTGAGAATCCTCCACCAAGTGCAGTAAAGCAGCTCCTTCTTCCTCTTTTCACCGCCTAAACAACTATAACCCAAGCTTGAATACATACTTGAGTAATTATCCATCTAAATCTTATTGTTTTCTGATTAAAATCATAAGAAAGTAGGCATGGGAGTGGCTAGAGTAAAGGGTTTGGGCGTGGGAAGAAAGAGGAAGAAGATAGAAATGAAAAACAGGGCCAAAAACAGCATAAAAAGTCAGACCACCAACTTACCTCATTGCCAGCACAGCGTCCATGGATTTGGACATTGCGGCACCAGAACCACTGGATGTCGCTCCCTCAACCACCATGATCTAGCACTGCAATGCTGGTTTGGCCTCCGTGGCGCCCACGCCTCTGTCACCCCCCCTCAGTTTCTTCCCTTTTTGCTTTATTTCTCCACTCTACTTTAATCCTTTTTCCTCATACTCTTATTCATGCCATTTTCCACATAATTTAACATTAAAAGACATGTTTAGTTCCCTTTTATACATCATTAAAATATACTACAATTGCCCTCAAATAAGTCTAGATCATGTCAAAATACATGGATTCTTAATCATTCTCATTGTATAACTTTCTTCAAAATTTCACCTTCATTCTTATACATAATGGAGCAAAATTTTTCTCATCTCATGAAACAATTGTAGTGTATTTAAATACATAATTACCCAAAAATTAACACCCTGGGTACTATACTTCATCTACTTAATTTGCAAGTCTAAAAAGAAGTTGAGCTCCCCCATCAAGCTCATCTCAAATTCACCTTGCATGATCTTAGAAAACTCTTGACATAATCTTTCACTAGTAGCTCCAAAAATAATGTCATCAAGATAAATTTGAACAATCAAAATATCTTTTATATCATGTTATATGAAGAGTGTAGTGTCTATTTTACCCCTTGTAAAACCTTTGTCTATTAGAAATTTTTTAGCCTCTCAAACCATGCTCTAGAAGCTTGTTTCAAACCATAAAGGACTTTCTTGAGTTTGAAGACATGGTTGGAATTATTAGGGTCTTGAAACTTAAGGGCTTATTCTACATACACCTCTTCATTTATGAAACCATTTAAGAATGCATATGATATCCATTTGATATAAGTTGAAATTCATATAAGATGCAAAAGCTAACAACATTCTTATGTCTTCTAACCTAGCAATAGGGGCATATGACTCTTCAAAGTCTATTCCTTCATCTTGGAGATACCTTTTTGCTACTAACCTTGCCTTATTTCTGACTACTATTCTCGATTCATCTAGTTTGTTCCTAAAGACCCATTTGGTGCTAATTACAAATTAATGATTTGGTCTTGGAATTAGTTTTCACACATTATTTTTTTGAATTGGTCCAACTCTTCTTGTATAGCTATTATCTAGTTTTCATCTTCTAATTCTTGATCTATGATTGTTGGGTTTGGTTGGGAAATAAAGGCAAAAGTGACACATAATTGGTGATAAGATGATCTAGTTGTACCCTTATCAGATACTGTTAAGTCTAAATCCTTTACTAAGCTTGATTTTGATGATAAATGAGATTAAATAACTTAGTTTTGATGATGAATAAACAAATGAGTGAAGAATTAAGGTACTAATAGGTTACTTTCTAAGTGATGCAACATTTATATATCAAAACAAAGAAGGGTAACTACAAGTAATAAAAGATGTTAATTGTAAAATTATTATATTAACCCTTTAAAGGAAGATATTTTAAAAAAGGAATGCTCAAATAAAAATCATTCAAAAATCATTTAGAAGTAAATCAGAATCATTTTAGACATGGTGTGAAGATCAAAATTTAAGAAGTATTCAAAAAACACCTTAGAACTTGATGATTTAAATTATAATTCCTCGCAAGTGCATGAGTATATAGCAGTATAGTGTGCAATGCAAAGGTCGATCCCACAGAGAACTGTCAAACTGATTCAATTATGTCTAGTTGCAAAACTAATACTATTCTAAATATATAATGGATGCCAAATAAACCTAAGTATTAAGTGAAATAATGGAAGACAATGGAAGTGCATAATGTAGAAGAGATTAACAGGTTATACTAGGGATCTGATTTTGCCACTCAATGATACCCTTTGCTATTGGAATGTTGGATTCAATGCTTATCTTGGGTTCATTATTTTGAACGTATGATTATTACTATTAGGTGTGCGGGTTTAAATCAAATATTTTTAATTGTTCCAATTACCTATGGTGTGTAGCATAATTGAGGTAAAAACCCATTAAGACTAAGAACTAAATGAACCAAATAGATTAGTTTAGCATAAGGTGTGTACCATGACCATCCATCCTTTCCATTCAAGGGAGCTCAAGGTTTAACATATGGTATGTACCCTAACCATGCACAAATAATCATCTCATTCATGAAATTGGTGATCAAGCAATGACACAAATCAAATAATTGCAAAAACACAATAAATGAAACATAATGAAATTGCATTGATAAACTAACAATCCCAATTACAAAGTGCTGATTCCCATAATATGGCTTAACCCAAAAGGGTGGGGGTGAATTGGGTATATAAAAATTCATTGCTTAACACCTGTTGAATCATTTCCCTCTTTTCGTGCTTGTGTGTGGTGTAATGCAAAGTGAATAATAAATAATACATGAAAGATAAAATAAGCAAGCTAACACACACACAAATAACACTATTTTTATAGTAGTTTGGGAACCCTATCCCTACATCCACTTTTCCAAGAGCACACACTCATCACGCCTTGGGTTCAACTATATCCCATATAATAAAAATACAAAGTGCTCTCACCACTCTTCTTGATTCCAGGTCTAGGGCACTTAACAAGTGTTCCCAAGACTCTTCTAGATTCCAGCTCTAGGTAGCATAAACATAGTGCTCCAAGCACTCTTCTGGTTTTCACAAGCTCACTAAGAAACTCACTAGTTTCAAAGATTACCAGCAAACTTATTGGTCTTTTAGAGATCACCAACAACTCTCTGGTTTCAAGTTTATTAGAAAACTTATACACTTTTACATAGTGTTTTTCTCAAGCATAACATATGATTGATAAGCTCATAATATATCATATTTTTTATATCTAAAGTCACATCTTTATGATCTTCTTTTAATATTTTTCAATGGATATTTCACGTAATAGAGTTTTTTTTGTTGCAGACATAAAAATCTGTAAAATGAAACTGAAGATTACAAAAGATGTTATTTTTAAACAATTTCCAGGACTGATGGAAGCATATTTGGAAAATGTGTTCAACATGAAAGTTTTAGCCTTTGTTCTTATATTTTCAATGTATTAATAATGTTTTTGAATTTATATGAGAAATTTATGGCTAAAATAGTGCAACTGCCTATAGAGCTTCACATTCGTCTACTACTTCATCTAATAGAAGGCATCACTTTGAAGGCTCACGACTCATAGAAGATGGATGATTTAGACAAAGTGATCAATATAAAAATTATAGCCATTGCAATTATCTATTCAATTGAAAATGGATGGAGTAATTTCAATTTTGTACCAAAACGTTATGAGCAAAATAGTGGTACTCTCTCCAGAAAACTCTAAAATATAAATCTCAGAGGTAATACAAAAGGTGGTACTTTGAGATCATACAAATCAAGATACAAGTAGAATCAGGAAATTTGATTAACATGAAGATCTTAAAATTATCTATCCAAACTAATAAAAATTACTCAATTTGGAGTTCATACAAGAAAGTTATGATAATTCTACTAAAACTGCTTTGGAACATCAAAACTCCGAAGCAGACTTGGTAAGTCCGAAGTTCACTTTAGTGACTCTGAAGCAACATTTTGTGACTCCAAAGTAACATTTTATGACTCTGAAATTAGCTTTAGTAATTCTAAAATTCACTTTCGTGCCTCCAAAGTAGAGTTATACCCCCAAAATTGGCTTCAGTGACTTCGAAGTTCACTTTGTTGCCTTCAAAGTTAATGTTCAGTGACTTCGAGGCAAGATTTATTGACTCTGAAGTTCAATTGCATGACTCCAATGAAAGAATTCAAATTTGTAGCTTGATCTTCATGCCTCCAAAGCATCCTAAAAAGAAATAAAGTTTGAAATCAAAGCTTGGAATTGGAAGTGCACAAATTTAGTTATTTTTCCATGCGTCAGATGTTGCTATCCAAACTATGATCAGCAATATATTTTTTTAGCAATAGGGTTACATAATGATTAGCCATGGTAATTAACTGAGTTATTTTTGGAAGCAAGGTTCTATGCATACGTTGCTGAATTTTTAGAAGTTTTTAGAATGCATAAACTCTTGCAAAATTCAGAAGGATTCTTTTGGAAATCAATTGCATAACATTTATTGTTGAAAATCATATGGAAACAACCTTTTTGGATGGAAATGATAGAGTTATTTTTAGAAGAGGATTTCTATGCTTAAGGAAGTTGCAATTCATGGAGGATTGTTACTATAATCATGTGTCTGGGTTATTTAAGAAGACATCTAGGGATGGAGCAAAGAGGAAGGAATAGAGTGGAGCATACATAGAGAGTTGGACAAGGAGAAGAGCTTAGAATAAGAAGATCATTGGAGAAAGCCACAAAAGCCACTGCAACCTGAATATTCTATTTTCTTTCTAGTTTATCTTTTATTTTTGAATCAACATTCAACCTTGTATTACAATGATGTTTGTCAATTACTTAGTTGGTTTTAATTCAAATATGATATTCTAAATTTTTGTTATCTAGGATTAAATGGATCCTAGCAATGAAGCTTCTGTTGATATTTGATTTTTGAGTTAAATTATCTTCTTTCTCATGGTTTCTACTTTTCTAAGCTTAATGCATGTATGCGCTTAGCTATCATGTGCATGAACTGAGATTCTTAATTTATACTCAAGAGAGGTGAATTAGGAATAGACTCTTGAATTGAAGAACATATGATGCAATGAAGTCTAGAGATAGCCACTATACATGTGCAATCTGTGTGAGTATGGCCTTGCGAGCGCATATATTACACTTGGATGCTTAAGCTAAATGTGTTTATTAATTTGGATTTGCATGGAGACATAGTGAATCACTTTAATAAGCACACAATGAGAGGAATGATGATTTACTTAATGCAATTCATCAATACAAGTGAATTTGCTAGGTGAAGTTGAATTCCTAGATATTTCATCCATTTATATTTCTTCTTTTGCTCTTACAATTTTTCAACTTCATCATTTATTCATATTTAGTTCTTAAATCATCTACTAAAATTCATTCTATCAAATATTTTTGATTTGATACAAGTTTGGTACTTAGTGTGTAGCAACCTACTTCCTCGTGGGGACGATACTTAACTCACCTCATCTATATTACTTGTGATTATGTATACTTGCATGAGTGTCAACAAGTTTTTGGTACCATTGCCAGGGAATGCAGTGAGTTATACATTAATATCAATACTAATCAAAATTGGTATTACTTTGGTTTTTCTTCTACTTAGTACTGCTATATGTTTAGTTGATTCTTTATTATAGTTTATTTTGAACCCTAGATTTGATTTATTTCTATTATTTGTGTAAAAAGTAGTGCATGGTACGAAGCCAGCAAGACAATCTTGCTGAATTTGATCCAGAAATTGATCATACCTAAAGAAGAAGATTGGGAGAAAATCAATTCTAACTGATAAGATGGAAGAAGCAGGTGTAGCTAGAGACGCTATAGCTGAAAATCCATGCAGGCTTTTAAGAGATTATGCTACTTCAACTGTTCAGGGATAAATATCATGCATAAGAAGATGAGCAGTTCAAGCAAATAATTTTGAGATTATGCCATCTCTTATTCATATGCTTCAGCAATCTGTGCAATTCAATGGACTTCAAAGCGATGATCCAAATAGCCACTTAGATGTTTTTCTTGAAATCTGTGATAAAATTAAATATAATGGAGTTTCTGATGATGAAATTAGGTTGAGATTATTTTTATTTTCTCTTAAGGACAAAGCTAAAATTTGGCTTTCTTCCCTTCCCGTAGGCTCAATTACAACTTAGGATGTAATGACACAGAAATTCCTAGGAAAGTTTTTTCCTCCTTCAAAATCTGCTAAAATACATAATGATATCATGACTTTCATGCAGATGAATAATGAATCACTATATGAGGCATGAGAGAGGTTCAAAGACTTGCTAAAGAGATGCCCATATCATGGACTACTCATATGGATGCAAGTACAAACTTTTTACAATGGGACTAGTCCAAATTTTTGTTCTATGATTGATGCAACTGCAGGAGAATCCTTGAATAACAAAACACCAGAAGAACCTTATGAACTATTAGAGGAGATGACATCTAATAGCTATCAGTGGCCTACTAAGAGGCTACCAATAAGAAGACTAGTAGGAGTGCGTGAAATGGACGGTCTCACTGCACTCACTCACAATTTGAAGCATTGAATTGAAAGATAGACAATTTGAATACTTCAGCAATGAAAATTCAAAAAATGACTTGTGATTTTTGTGGTGGAGGACATGTTAGCATGGATTGTTAGGTAAGTTACACTTTTGCACAATCTAGTGAGAATGTTAACTTTGTTACTAATTTCAACAGGTCACAAAATCATCCATACAGCAACATTCACAATCCAGGGTGGCGAAATCATCCAAATTTCTCATGGAACAATAAGAATGCAGCAAGGCCACCACTAGGATTCAAGAAACTAGAGAAGAGAAAATCTAATGTGGAAGAGATGGTTAGTAAACTAGCAAATAAAACTCAAAATTTCATGAGCAGCACTAGAGAATTCATGCATAACACTGACATGAGGTTTCAAAATCAAGAGGCCTCAATGAAGAATTTGGAGATGCAAGTAGGACGGATAATATGTTATGAGGAAGGCAGTAGGGTTCTTTACCTAGAAACACAAAGAAAAAATCAATTGAAAATGTAAAAGTTGTAACCCCGAGAAGTGGAAAGCAAGTGGGAGAAGAAGATGATCAACAAGAGACCCCCAAAGAAAAATAAGAAGAAGTAATTGAACAACCGCAAAAGGCAGCTAAGAGCAAACTTTTTCCACACAATCCCAAGCCTTATGTGCCTCCAATCCTTTATCTTCAGAGACTTCAACAACATAAGATGGATAAGCAGTTTTCAAAATTTCTAGATGTATTTAAAAAACTACATATTAACATCCCTTTTGTAGATGCCTTAGCACAAATGCCTAGCTATACAAAATTTTTGAAGGAGATCTTGGCAAACAAAAGGAAGTTGGAGGATTATGAAACTGTGAAATCGAATGAAGAATATTTAGCCATCCTGCAAAACAAACTGCTACAAAAGATAAAAGATCTAGGGAGTTTCACTATCCCTTACACTATTGGTGATTCATATTTTGAAAAGGCATTATGTGATTTGGGTGCAAGTATTAACTTAATGCCTTTCTCTACTTTTAGGAAATTAGGATTGAGAGAGGTCAAAACAACTACAGTATCACTCCAACTTACTGATCATTCAATCAAACATCCAAGGGGTATTATGGGAGACATGTTGGTAAAGGTAGATAAGTTCATTTTCCCTACTGATTTCATAGTTTTGGACATGGAAGAAGATAGGGAGGTACCACTTATTAGCAAGAGGAAGAACTCTTATTGATGTTCAACAAGGAAAAGTAATTCCTAGAGTTCAAGATGATCAAGTCACCTTCAATGTCTTTAAAGTAATGAAATATCCTTTGGATGCTAATTCTTGTTTTGTAGTTGAATCTATTGACAAGTTGGTAAACAAAGTTTTTCAGGAAAGTGTTGTAGAAGATCCACTTGAAGCATGCTTGACTCAACCAAGCAATAGAGAAACTGAGAGAGAGGATTGTGAAAAGTTTATGATGGCAAACCCACCCTACTCAAAGCAACAATACCAAGAGTTGAGGAGCTAGGATAAATCAACAAAAAACTTAACCCATCTATAGAAGAACCTCCTATTCTTGAGCTTAAACATGTACCTTCTCATTTAAAGTATGCTTACTTAGATGAAGTTTCTTCTCTGCTAGTGATTATTTCTTCTTCTTTGACAAAAATGATGGAGGAGAAACTACTAAGAGTATTGAAAGAGCATAAGGACAATTGGATGAAAAATCTCAAACATCAAAGGAATCAGCCCTTCACTTTGCATGCATAAAATTCTAATAGAGGAGCAATACAAACCCACCATCCAACATCAGAGGCATTTGAACCCAAAGATGCAAGAAGTGGTGAAAGCAGAAGTGATCAAGCTACTTGATGCAGGATCATTTATGCTATTTTTGACAATCCTTAGGTGAGCCTGTGCAAGTTGTACCAAAGATGGGAGGTATGACTATTCAGAAAAATGATAACAATGAATTGATTCCAACTAGAATAGTTACTGGATGGCATGTATGTATTGATTATAGAAAATTGAATGATGCCACTAGAAAAGATAACTTTTCTTTAGCATTTATTAACCAGATGTTGGAAAGACTTGCAAGACATGAATTCTATTACTTTTTAGATGGTTACTTAGGTTACAATCAGATTCCCATTGCACTATAAGATTAAGAGAAAACCACATTCACTTGTCTATATGGTACTTTCTCTTTTAGGAGAATGCCCTTTGGTCTTTGCAATGCACCAGCCACTTTTCAGAGATGTATGATAACCATTTTTTATGATATGGTTGAAGAAAATATTGAGATTTTCATGGATGATTTTTCTATTTTTGGCTCATCGTTTGATTCATGTCTATATAATTTGGCTTTTGTGTTGCAAAGATGTGAGGAGACTAACCTTATTTTGAATTAGTAGAAGTGTTATTTTATGGTGCAAGAAGGGATAGTGCTTGGACACAAGATTTCAGAAAAAGGAATAGAAGTTGTTCGTGCCAAGGTGGAGGTTATTGAAAAATTGCCTACACCCACTTCTGTTAAACTTGTCAGAGGTTTTCTTAGACATGCTGGATTTTATAGATGATTTATCAAAGATTTTTAAAACATTGCTAAACCTCTCTCTAACCTCTGAGTTAAAGATGTGCCATCTAACTTTTCAGATGATTGCTTGCAGGCCTTTAACATTTTGAGGGAGAAGTTGGTTTCAACACCAATTATGGCTGCACCAGAGTGGGATATACCTTTTGAATTAATGTGTGATGCAAGTGGTGTTGCCATAGGAGATGTTTTGGGACAAAGAAAAGGGAGAAATTTTCTAACCATTTACTATACTAGTAGGACCTTATTAGGAGCTCAATTGAATTACTCAACAAAAGAAAAAGAACTTTTGGTAGTAGTTTTTGCTTTTGATAAATTTCATTCTTATTGGATTAGTTCAAAAGTGATTGTTCATTCAGACCATTCAACTCTGAAATATTTTCTTGCAAAGAAATATGCAAAGCCTAGATTGATTAAGTGGATTCTCTTGCTGCAGGAATTCAATTTGGAGATTAAGGAAAAGAAGGGAATTGAGAATCTAGTTGCAAATCACTTGTCTAGAATTCCAACTGTAAAAGATGAGGAAACTCCAATTCTTGAAGAATTCCCTTATGAGCATATATTTCATTCAACTCGACACAAACACCTTAGTTTGCTAATTTTGTGAATTATTGGGCAAGTAATATTTTACCCCCTGACATGTCACCACAACAGAAAAATAAATTCTTTTCTAATATTAAACATTATCTTTGGGAAAAACCTTTTCTATTTAAAATTTGTGTAGACCAAGTGATAAAGAGATGTGTATCAGAAGATGAGATGGTAATTATTCTACAACATTATCATGATGGAGAGGCAAGTTGTAACAACCCGAGCTCCAGGTACACTATTGTCCGCTTTGGCCACAGGCCGCACGGTTTTATCCCACTCACACGGGCCCGTCATGCACTCCCGCCCAAAACGGGATGCACCTTTCACAACCGAGCCCCCACACTTAACCTAGGACTCCCTCCCTCACCCAGGCGATGTGGGATGCCACTCACGC
>JAYJMB010087902.1:0-20410 GCA_036873735.1 Pouteria campechiana
TATAATTACCAGCCCCATAATAAGTCTACAAACTTCATAAGTGCATCACTCCACACACACACACACACACACACACACACACACATATTAACCATAAGGTTACTTGACTTGGTTCACCCATAATTGTTCATAAAGCGTGCATGGTAATGCACTATATTATTACCTCATTCATAGCTCATCACAAGCCACAATCTAATTGATCCATTAGATATAGTTTTCTCAATAAGATATTTCATCAAACATCTTATAATCTTTGCTTGTTTGCAAGTTTTTCAATAAACATGATTTGGAGGTTTTACTCCCAATCACATATAATGAACCCCAAGCATAATTAACAATAAATTCATCTTAAATATATTCTAATCAAGCTTAAAACTCAATTAAACCAAGAATAATCGCGTTTATACACAAACCCTCATGTTTACTACTCATATATCACTATTCACAAATGGGGTATAAGTCCTAACATACCAAAACCATAAAATTGGATTGAAAAAGAGAGATTTACCCAAATTTCTAAGCTTAGCTTTCATTCTCCCATCATTTTCAATTTCTAATCTTGTAGTTTTGTCCATATAAAACAATAAGGTTGAACAAAATGAATTTTCTCTCCTCTTCTAATCGTCCAAGTAGGTAGGGTTTCAAGCACTGGGGGCGTGGATGATGTTTGCACACCTAGATGGACGTTTTCTAGCCAAAAATGCATGAAAGTTGAGGCATGAAGGAGCTCATGCAATGACTAGAGCATGGAGAGATGGGTTGGGCGTGAAAGGAAGTGGGACAAATGGGAAAAAAGAGATGATAGAGCACCATATCCCATTTAACATTCGGTGCTCTATCTGTACACCTTCACTTTGTATACATACAACTCCCCCTTTTTATTTTTTACTTTAATCATATTCATTTAATATAGTTAATGCATCACTTAATTATTCCTTTCTTAATACATTAATTACCTAAATAATTTTTCTCAAATAGATAGAATTAATAACATTTAATCATGCTTATCTTGCCTCAATTAAATTATGGGCCATTACTCACCCACTTGATAATTAAACCCCAAATATTATATAAAAATCAATAAACCATTGATAATTTCACATCATACACATATATGTATCTCAATGGGTCTTTTATACAAATTTTCAAAATTATTTTCATAAATAATACAAAATTTTCAATTTTATCAATTTAATCCCGTTATTTTTCATCCTAGGTTTTCCCCAAACATAGCCTCTGTAATTTTAGCATATCATTTTCATATTATATGCAAATGACATATTTCTTAAAAAATTAGAAAGAGAACTTAAAGATCTACAACTTTTATTTTGACATAATTTTCTAAATCATCACACAAATATGTCAAAAAAGTTAATTAATGTGACCCAATAATGCACACCTTTATGTTTTAGGAATTTGGAATAGTCTCACTGTTTTGACCATAATGTCTTCATCCAATTTAGAAATTATATGATTCTTAATTCATTAGAAAGATAATTGCAAAATCTAAAATGTTTATGTTGAACACTTGTTCTAATTCATCCATTATCTATGTCAAAAAAATTAAAAACAAATGACCCATTTTCCAAATTTAACATTTTCTTAAAATAGACTATATATAGTTTTGAGTTTTTCTCAATCTTTAATTTATTTAATTTTATTCCTTTCCACTAATTTTCATATGAGTTTACCACATAAATTATACCCATAAAATGTAATAATTTCCTTGCATAATTAAAATGACATCATGTAATTATTAAAACATATACACATTAATTTCTATCTTAAATTATGTATCATGTCAAAAACTTTTCTAAACTTCTTATGCATTTACTCATGCATTGAAATCATAATTTTTCTTATTAATTAATCATAAAATACCCAATATTTGGGTTTATCAACTACAATTTAGTCATAATATTATTTTCACATGTGGATATTAAATTCAGCATGCAACATTTTATCTTGAATTTCATAATTTCTCCTACTCCAAATTAAAATTTCAATTTGCTCACTATATAAAATGAAAATCATAACTTTTCAATAATCATCCTCAATTTAACACCACTAGGTGTTACAAATCACCCCTCTTACAAAAAGTTTCATCCTCGAAACTTTAAGTATTAATCTATAAGTCAAATATTCTTCTATTTCATTTTCATCAAGTTTACTATGTTATTATTTTAAATTATTTCATAGCTTGAGGATCCATAACACAGAATATACCATGCAAGTTTTGCATGTTTGATCATATATTCTGATCAACGCAGTTTCTAGGGCAAGGTGCTCAGAATGCTAATAAATGCAGCTCAACATAACAAATTCTACTCATAAAAGTTACAAAATTGTATTCATTCCAACAATATACATACATGGCTTGACAATGTCTCAAAATATGAGAATACACAAATAAGCACATACTATTACATAACATCTCAAGTTTACTATCAAGTATACATACTGCCTTATTACAGGGCATCGTCTAATTATATCGAATATTATCCTTCAATAGAATCTTAATAAATCTAAAATAGGATCGTTTCACAACATACTATATAATAATGTATATTAATACCACTACAACAATGTATGACAATAATTATAATATCACATGAATGCAATACTCATGATATATACTGACACATACTCCAGGCCCAGTGCATCCTTACTAGGAACCTCACCGGCATCATGAATCTACCCCTTCCAGGGCTGGGCATCCTTGTGAGGAATCTCCCATAATACCATCTACACCAATTAAGCCACTCAGGCCAATCATTAAGCAACGCCCGACTATGCCGACTGCTCATAAAACCACCTCCCTAGCCGTACAGGCCACACCATGCCACATGGCAAAACCACATTGGCCCCATGGGCCATCACATTACACAAATCCGAATCATACAGGCCTCCACATCATATCCTGGCCACACCAGGCCAACATCACATTATCACACTGCACCTCCAACCACCTCATCCCCCCAAACATCATATGCATTATGTCATATAATACACACTTATACATAAATGCACATTTCATGTCGAAATGCATCATCCCAATGCATTAACCAAATCTAGGGGGAATCAAAATAACTCAATTCAAAATTTTAACATTCTCATTCATTGCACATACAACAAATCGATCAATCACAATGAGCATAGTAAACCATTCAACAGTACATGGGTATGTCATGATTCTCAATTATGGCACACATGCCACTTTATTCAAATCAACATATTCATAAGCAAAATTATTCAATCATACACACAAACATGTCATCCTATTTAACAATCAGTTATGGTAAAGCAATGCCATATCAATAATATTTTAAGTAATAGAATCAATCAAATCAATACATAAATACACAACATTACTTCAACATATCAATCATATCAATGTTATCCCGACATTTCAATAAATCATAATCATAAATTCATCAAATATCAAATTCATGCCACTACACACCATGTCCCATCAAGACAATCAAACAACCAACCAAATTTACATCGTATCTTGTTTTGGGGAATCCAATGATTCTACTACAAGCAAACAAAAAACAAAACTCAATTTCAGTTTCTAATACCTATACATGAAATTTCACAGTTTCATTTATTCAACACAAACTATGTAACATGACATTTAAACATTTCATGTCAAATATACTGTAAAGAATAATATATCAACCTTGCCATATGATGCACATACGGACACTACCACATTTTTGCTGCACTACTCCGATTATAGTAAATATATCATTAATATCAATATTCATTTCAATCATAATTGTGCTATCACAATACTATCATAGTCATATCCTATGGATATCATCCATATATAATCATATTAAGTCACGACGACTATATACATTACCTATACATGATCATTTCACCTCCTAATTATCATTTACATGCCCTCTATTTCCATTCTCACGGCTTCTTATTATTCTAACACAATTATTTTTATATCTTCTTGGCATGTCAGTTCTTATCTCCATCTAACAACCATTGCCAACATAACTTGGGCTTATCCTATCAAATCCTACTCAGCTTTGATACCACTTGTAACGCTCTACACCCCCACCCTAAGCATTTTAACCATGTCACCTCGGGGCTGATGCAAAATGCTACCATCTTATATTCTAGAGAAGAATCTTACCAAAAATTTTGTAGAGTCTCCCCTGAAATATAAGACATTTGCACCTAATATACATGTGTAATGTCACATACAATTAATAATTCTATAATATAAAATATTAATTACATTAAGATACTAAACACCAAACCCATACTCACAACTCCGCCTAAGATCGGAACCGGGTCATGATGGCAATCGCACAACTACAATTACAGATATATCACTATTACATGACCACGCTATACAATATACATCATTTTAATCTTATTATAGAAATTTAGTTAAACTTTTAATTTACAAAGATGTAATATGAAGGGATTCCAATCCTAATTTACCATTTTATAATTAAAATATTTTCAAATATGGATTAACAGCCCCAATCCGTAGTTGGGATTCTTTAACTGTCCTGTTAGCTAGAAAAAATGGAAGAAGAAAAGGTGAATAAGGGGAACTCAATAAGTAGGCATAAATAACAAAAAAATAATTATTCAACGTAACATATTCTAACCCAGAACATGCATAAACAACAATATATTCCAATTTTCATTCATCATCATAAATACAATACATTATCATCTCGTCCTGAGATGAACAACACAAAATAATCATATCATGAGGCTCAAATTCTCATTCTTTTCATGCATGCCCTAAGCCTTTCAGGCATATAATAACAGAAGCATAAAATATAAAATTATGTCATTCAAGCACACCATACATAATTATACTTTATCATAGAATGTTCATCATTCCATTAATACACACATTTATATAACTTGGTATGATACATATCATTTAGTATAACAGCTTGGAATATCCTCTATCCCCAAAATATATTTACATATTCAAAAGAATTCTAAACTTGGATATTTATTATACTTGCTATACAATACAATTACCTTAGATCATAATCATTCACTATTTCAATTTAGAGATACTCTCTATCCCTCGCATTTAAGCATCCATACACAAATAATGTCTTTATGCCTAAAATAAAGGATAGCATCTATCCCTGACATTCAATAATTACAAAACATCATTAATTTCATTCTTTAGACTAGCAAGGGATATCAACAATCCCCAAAACAAAACATACATGCTTAGATTTCAAACAACGGGATATTCTATATCCCTATTCATGCATTCAACAAACAAAGAAGGTAGCCTACTTACCTTAAGAAACATTCATTTTACCATCCTTCAAGTTCATAATTTAGCTTCCATCACTGGTTGAATAATCTTATACATGTAACACATACACCACTATTTAAGTATAATTATCAGCCCCATAATAAGTCTACAAACTTCATAAGTGCATCACTGCACATATATATATATTAACCATAAGGTTACTTGACTTGGTTCACCCATAATTGTTCATAAAGCATGCATGGTAATGCACTATATTATTATCTCATTTATAGCTCATCACAAGCCACAATCTAGTTAATCCATTAGATATAGTTTTCTCAATAAGATTTTTCATCAAACATCTTATAAGCTTCGATTGTTTGCAAGTTTTTTAATAAACATGATTTGGGGGTTTTACTGCCAATCACATATAATGAACCCTAAGCATAATTAACAATAAATTCATCTTAAATATATTCTAATCAAGCTTAAAACTCAATTAAACCAAGCATAATCGCATTTACACACAAACCCTCATGTTTACTACTCATATATCACTATTCACAAATGGGGTTAACTCCAAATTACTATTAATCAAGTCTAAATCATGCTAAACATGCCATAAATCATATAGTAATCAATTTCTTTATGATTCCACAATTAAATCAAGTAAAAACCCACCATTTCATTGTTCACAAAATGGGGTATAAGTCCTAACATACCAAAACCATAAAATTGGATTGAAAAAGAGAGATTTACCCAGATTTCTAAGCTTAGCTTTCATTCTCCCATCATTTTCCATTTCTAATCTTCTAGTTTTGTCCATATACAACAACAAGGTGGAACAAAATGAATTTTCTCTCCTCTTCTAATCGTCCAAATAGGTAGGGTTTCAAGCACTGGGGGCGTGGATGATGTTTGCACACCTAGATGAAAGTTTTCTAGCTGAAAATGCATGAAAGTTGAGGCATGAAGGAGCTCATGCAATATCTAGGGCATGGTGAGATGGGTTAGGCGTGAAAGGAAGTGGGACGAATGGGAAAAAAGAGATGATAGAGCACCATATCCCATTTAACATTCGGTGTTTTATCTGTGCACCTTCATTTTATATACATACAACTCCCCCTTTTTTATGTTTTTTACTTTAATCTTATTCATTTAATATAGTTAATGCATCACTTAATTATTCCTTTCTTAATACATTAATTACCTAAATAATGTTTCTTGAATAGATAGAATTAATTATATTTAATCATGCTTATCTTGCCTCAATTAAATTATCGGCCATCACTCACTCACTTGATAATTAAACCCCAAATGTTATATAAAAATCAATAAACCATTGAGAATTCTACATCATACACATATATTTATCTTAATGGGTCTTTTATACAAATTTCCAAAACTATTTGCATAAATAATATTAAATTTTCATTTTTATCAATATAATCCTGTTATATTTTGTCCTACGTTTTCCCCAAACATAGCTTCAGTAATTTTAGTATATCGTTTTCATATTATATCCAAATGACATAATTTTTGAGGCATTAGAAAGAGCCTTCAAGACCTACAACTTTTATTTTGGCATAAGTTTCTAAATCATCACACAAATATATCAAACAAATTAATTAATGTGGCCCAATAATGCACACCTTTACGTTTTAGGAATTTAGAACAATCTCACTGTTTTGACCATAATTTCTTCATCCAATATAGAAATTATATGATTCTTAATTCATTAGAAAGATAATTGCAATATCTAAAATGTTTATGTTGAACACTATTTCTAATTCATCCATTATCTATGTCAAAAAAATTAAACACAAATGACCCATTTTTCAAATTTAACATTTTCTCAAAATAGACTATATATAGTTTTGAGTTTTTCTCAATCTTTTCTTTATTTAATTTTATTCCTTTACACTAATTTTCATATGATTTTACCACATAAATTGTACCCACAAAATGTAATAATTTCCTTGCATAATTGAAATGACATCATGAAATTATTAAAACATCTACACATAAATTTTCATCTTAAATTATGTATCATGTGAAAAACTTTTCTAAACTTCTCATGCATTTACTCATGTTTTAAAATCATAATTTTTCTTATTAATTAATCATTAAATACCCAACATTTAGGTTTATCAACTGTAATTTAATCATAACATTATTTTCAATGTGCATATTAAATTCAGCATGCACCATTTTATCTTGAATTTCATAATTTCTCCTACTCCAAAATAAAATTTCAATTTACTCACTATATAAAATGCAAAATCATAACTTTTCAATAATGATCCACAATTTAACACCACTAGGTGATACAACTAACAAATTCACCTTACAAAATAATCTCTAACGTTCTTATGTTTTGAGAGAGCTATTTAGGGAGAAATGGAGGAACATTTTAAGTTGTAAGAAGTCATTCATTGAGCCTTAATCTTCTAGAATTCTTTTCAACTGTAGGCCAAGTGCTTGAACTTTCACATATGCATTCAAGAGCTTTCATCTTCTAAATCTTCATTCAAGGCTTTCTTCTTCAATACAAAAGGGAAGATCTTCTCCAATATAAAGAGCAACAAATTAAGTCTTTTCCTACGCTCACTAAGAAACACTATATTAAAGTGTAATTTCTTTATTGCTTTTATTTGTGTATTCCTTGAGTTGGTAGAGGAGACCAATCTCAAAAAGAACAAGTCTGTTTGTTGAAGTATGTTTTACAAACAACTTGTTAATTTATATGTTCCCTTAATCTGGAATCAAGAAAAGCAAGTTGATTATTCGAGTGTGCTTAGCAATCAATTGCTAAACTATTTACACCCCCTAGAGTTGGAATCTAGAAGAGAGCAAAGTGTACTATTTGTATTCAATTTTAGTGAGATAATGAAACCCAAGGCACCAAGGGTGTATACTTGGAAGAGTTAAATGGAGAGGTTGCCTGAACGACTATATATCATGCTTTGCATATGTGATTGCTTTATTTCCTTGCATTCTTCTATTTTATTATTTATTTTATCACAAATTGCACAAAATCACAATAGAGGAAATTTAGTTAAACATGGGTTAAGCAAGAAATTTTTATAAACCCAATTCACCCCTCCCATCTTCGGTTAAGCCAAGCCTAACGATCTAACAATAATTACTCCAAGGTAAATATATAGATTTTATAATTATTCTTGAAAGGTTTTCACATTCTAAAAGCATTATTTTGGAATTCCTTAATAAAATTTGACTTAGGTTCCCTAAGTTAAATAATAAAAAAATTAAAATAGAAATATGAAATCTATGGTTTCCTAAATTGAATAAATAAGAAACATAAAAAATATATAATATAACAAAAATATAAAAACATGATAACTTTCTTTTATCAATCAGTTTTTCCTCGTTCTTCTTTTCTTCTAACCTCTCTACCTTCTTTTTTCTATGACTTAGCAATTCATAAAATTTTGAGTTGTGCTAAAATATATTTTAGATTCAACATCACTACCTTCTTTTCTTTATAACTGTGCAACAACACTTAAAACTTTAAAATAGCTTAGGTTAAAATATAACCTCACCAAAAGAAATTTCTCGGGATGTGCAAAATATCTATGGCACAGAATCCTCGGACGCCTAATGCCATAGAATTTCAAAAAATTATATTGCTGTTTGCGTCAGAAGTATAGGCTTCACTACATGTCGAAAGCCTATGCTACTTCATTTGTTATAAGAAATACGAATTGTTATATAATTTCTATAGTGATTAATAAATTATGCATAGTATAATATAATATCTGGACTGTTCATTGTGTAGGCCATGCTCTTTAAACATTAATCGTAATATATTATTTTATTTTTGATTTATAATTTGGTAGACTAGCCTTCTAAATTTTTTATTTAATGGGGTAATCCAACATAGAATCTAAAAAAATAAGGACTCTTCTACGGTTTTCCAAAATTTGAAGGGCAATTGCCCACCCTAGGCTCCAAGTAAGTCAGTCCCTTATTTTGCTTATATTAAGTTTTTAAAGAGTAATTTTTAAACTTTATTTTCCATAACAATTTTCAAAAATTACACGTTACGTACTATTATTGAACAACAATAGTTTTTAGTACCATCAACTCTTTTCAGTATTGCGCTGGAATTGGTCCAAGACAAAAAGTTTGGAACCTTTTGTTTCAAGCTTTGAATGGAAAGGGCTTCCTGGCCTGCTGAATAGCCTTCAAAATTTAAGACATTCGACGATGCTCAAAACATTAGGCCCAGTCGTCAGCATAAATGCCTCGGTTTTAGCAAAGGCTATCTTTCCGGCGCGCTAGGGTATAGTGAGGGTTTTGTGTTGTGAAGGAAGCATCGGAAGAGCGGCAGAGGCAAAGGAGAAAGATGGATTCGTTCTCGTCTTCCCCGACGGGTAGCGGATCACCTCCTTCCACGGAAGCCCTGATTGATCAGGTCAAGCAGCAGCTTGCCCAGGCCTACGCTGAGGAATTTCTCGAGGTAAAACTTCTTATTCTTCTTCTTCTTCTTCTTATCCTCCATCCTCTTCTTCTTCTTCATTGTCCTTTCTCTCAATGGCCGATGGACGCTAGAGAGTTTTGACCTTGCCCTACTTGAAATATGCTTCGTTGCTTCTTTTTCCTTTTTATCTTTCGTTTCAAAAGAGAAAAGTAAATATATGAGAAAAGGAAAAGAAATCTCCATGGACTACTAACCTAATGGTTAATGCTTTCCAATGCTGGGATTTGTTCTAATTGGGCTAGAGTCTATCAATGCATGCGCAACATTAACCATTTACTTAAAGGAATAAAAGATCATTTGGATCCTTGAATTTCAAATTCATGCAATTGTGGAAATCTTTTTCAAATGCGGTAGAAGATTCTGGCGAGAAGAACGTTTTGTTGTATGTGACTTGTATTCTAGGCAAGTGAGAATTTAATGAAAGTCGTATTGTTGGAGTGCAGTGTGGCCACCGCTTGTAAGAGAGTGAAATTCGTGTTTCGTCTATGATTTATCCAAGCCCACAATAACCGTTTGATGAAAATTGAGCATATTCGAAGGCCATCGAGGGAATAACTGAAGATTCTGACTGCCTAGATTAAAGATCCAATAGAATAATTGTCCCAGTATTTACTTTAGATTGTAGTAGCTGTTGCCTATTTATTTGGTAGTTTAGGAATTACCCACCCTTTCGTTGTTGAGCAAATGCCCCTAGGTATTTTCATCAGTTAATTGGTCCCGATTGAAAGATTTGTTATCTATGGATAAGCTCCAGGCAACAAAAATTCCAACACCCTTGGTTGTTTATTTCTTTTTTAAAATCAAAATTTAAAAATTTGTGATTGGATGTGATAAGATTTTGGCAGTTATCATTCATTTTTTTTAAAGGTTATTGAAGTCAAAAGCCACAACATGAGAAATATATCACCACATCGACAGATTGATGTGCCTTGCATTTGATATGTCAACTTGCTTACCTTGAGGCATGCACTGCCAACAGAACAAGAAGTGGAGAATGTTTTGATTATCAAGACAGTTCCTAGTGGATTGTTTATTGTTGATCTGTGGCCCATTTTCTTTTATTTTCTGTTTCATTCACAAAGAAGGTTTAGGGCTTAATCTTCTAGCACATGACATGCATGGCATGCACAGATTGAAATTGTTCCTTTTTTTTCCTTTGGTTGTTGAATCTTATCACCAAGCTTAAAATATAATGCTCTAAGTGCTTTGACACTCTTGAAGGAGACTGGTTTGTGAATATCATAAATTACATTCATTAAGGCATCCTTACCAAAGAGTTATTGTTGCTACATCCAAATTTATTAACAGCATTGGCAACTGACAGACAGCATACTTCCATGGTGGGTTCAACCCGGGCACTGGTGCAACTTTTTTGTGCCTGTCATCTATGTCAGTGCTAGCCAACCTGTCCATTGGATAGAAACCAGGGTGTTAGGCTTGGGTATAAGAAGATAACATGATAGATAACATATTTAAGCAATGAGTTGACTCAGGGAACATTCCCACATAGGAAATGTTTGCATTATTCAGATAATCTGAATGATGGGTGGGGGGACATTGGACACCCACCATGGAAACATGAGTCCACTTATCAAAGGTTTAGATAATCTCTCTTTACATCTTAATGTTGGCGGTAACTTAATGGCTGGGGGTCAATAATTACCTCATCTGAGTTGACTCAACTTGTTGCATGTGGCATCTCTTAGCGTCTGCATGTTTGTGTTCATGCCTGTGTGCACAAGTGTCAAGTTCAATAGGCATCCAAGCTATTAGACATAGGCAGAGCTACATGTGAGTGAGTTTGTGCTGAACCCGTTAAATAAAAAATTTGGGGCCAAATATGAAACATTATAAATGATAAATTTTGCTAAAAAATTGTTTACCATAAAGAAATTTTATGCCTATAGTTGTAAATGGGCAATCTTAATTGTTTTTCAATTCTTTATGGATTATTTGATGACTGTATTATGCACTGATGCATTTGTAATTTAATATATTTATTTATAATGAAAATAATATATTAATAAAATATTTACAAAATCAGCACATTCTTGATGAGTGTGATTAAAAAGCAAAAAGCTTGTACAATTGAGGATTTGCAACTGCAAGAAAGATCTGTAGCAAGAAAGAAAGAAAGAAATAAAGAGGAAAAAGAAAGAAATAAAGAGAGACTATCAGGTATTTATTTTTTATTTTTTATTTTTTCCTTTGTATTATATATATTTTATCTATTTTTTCTTATTATTCAATTTAGGGAATTCTAGATCAAGTTTTTATTTTAATTTCCTTCCATTATTCAATATAAATAAACCCCATATGGTGCATTTGCTATCAGATAAGTCACTAATGAAAGAATGGGTATCAGCAGCGACATTTCTTTTCACTTTATATGATGGCATTTGGCATTAACACATGTTGACATACTTTCTCCTCAACTCCTCTTCTCTCTATGTAAGATGGCAGTTGGCATCACTTGTTGCCTGAAAACCAACAGTGGGCATGCTGCCTCTGCCCAACATATTTCCCTGGGAAGATTCTGCACACAGTCTACTGAAGACCACAGACTTCCAAGCAGATAGTGCTGTTGGAGAATAGGGATTCAGTAGTCCTTTTTGGCTTAAATAAGGATGCTGGTGCACTCAATGAATCAAGTTGATGCAATCAAATCTTTCCAATGTGCTGTGGTTGGCAAATGGCAGTGAGAGGCAAATCATTTTGGAAGAATATCTAACTCCTGCCCTTTGCATTAGTCTTCTTGTGTCACTAGGTGAGGTGCACAACAATCAACAAAGAATGATAGGAGAATGCATAGCTGGATGGCTATTAGTCAGTTCTCTGCCAGTTTATTTTACTCCGGGTTTAACTGCAAGGAATGTAATTGCTTTGTGCAATGCTGCAAAGTATGAAAGGTTTCTGTTCCACGAATGGCAAAAATTTTATATAGGTAGCTATGTTATTTGTAAAACAAAGAAGAAATGAAAAAAGAAAGAAAGAAAAGGAATGAAAAATAATTTTAAACCTAAACAACCCGAAGAAATAGTCTGGCATTTCCAAACTTGCCTATCATTTGTAGAAGAGATGAAGAGTGGGTGGATCACATGTACTCATGTTTCTGTGTCGCAAGGTGGCCATAGCTTTTCATCCTACCTTATCCTGTAACATCAATGGGGACAATCATAATTGAGTTGCAGTGGGTCATGATGATCTTATGTTTGGTTTCCATATGAATAGACAATAGGAAATATTTCATTAGGTTGACAATTAAACATAAGGAAAGATGTGCTTTATCAGGATCTTATGTTTGGTTGCCAAGTGAAGAGACAATATGAAATATTCATTTGGTTGACAATTAACAAGGTAGGAACATCAAACTTGCTTAAATATGTGATAATAATGCTTTAGAAATTTGGTGATAGTTTTACTAGCAAATTACAATCAAGGACAAGATCCTGAGATCTGTAGAGGCAGGACACTAATGGGGTTCACCTGTAGTCTTCAGTATTTATGCAGTACTCGTGAGTCTGTGAATGCTTTTTTGGGGTGAAGACCTTATAGGTTTCATGGATGTTGCTTTTTAGCTTATATTATACCATGCTCACATTACATCAAGGCAATCATGTGGATGTTTCTTTATAACTTTTTTTGGGAGTTCTGCATTTGAACGAATTTAGTGAATATCACAGCAACAATAAGTAGACTACAGTGAAACAAAATTTTCTTTCTAGATAATCACATATAAATGCCTTGTAGGATCCTCTCACCTCCACCTCTGTAGTTAATGATATTTCTTGAACCTGGAAGACTCCTTGGGTTGGATGTTGGCATGAATTCCTTTCTCTAATTGACCTGCCACTGGATGGAACGAAAAAATGCAAAAAGCAGAAGTCATGTAAATTTGCTAGTTCAGGATGGAAACTAAAAGCTATGCTTCACCCATTCTGCAGGTAATGACCAGTAAAGTTGCCATGGAGTTAACTGATTTATCTGCTTCTGTACAGTTTGGGGTTACTTCTAATCTCAACTGCTAATAATCTGTTATACAGTGTTGCTTAGGAATGTATTGTATTTAAGCACATATGGCCATGCTTTGGGCTGGTCTTTTACGTTATGTTTCATTTTCTTGGTTATCAACAAGAATCACATCTCTGTAGATATGACCATGGTTAAAGAGATTAACTTCTGAATCATCTTTGTCTTTTGATGCTTACTGACACAGACTGTGAGGAGCAAGTGCTTCACTAAGTGTATCACAAAGCCGGGGACAAGCTTGAGTGGGAGTGAGAGCAGCTGCATCTCTAGATGCGTTGACCGCTATATTGAAGCTACTGGGATTATTAGTCGAGCACTTTTCAGTTCGCCTCGTTGACCTCAATTTTGCATATTGAGGAATGGTGTATCGTCGTTGTTGATGAACCATGTCTTCTGCAATTCGGTATCATGACATACCGTGGCGCAAAGTAAATTGTGGGCCATTTTATGCATCTTACAATTGCAAATACATCATGCATGGATCTATCTCCCTTCATGGATGAATTTGGCATTTAATGGTGGTAAGATGTAGCTGTTTTGAGATCCTTGGCCTGAAATGCAATTGTAGACATTTTGAAATCTCCCGTCTGGAATGAAAAAAATGTCAGCATCCCTTTCGACAGTACATATGGACAATCATTTGGTGAGTCTCTCAATTATATTTTCGTGATAGTTGTGGGACCCACTAGATGGATGCTTTAACATCACTACCTGGGCCAATCATGCTTGATCGGTGCTGGAACCATTCTTTTGAGAGAAGCTTCCCCGTCTAATGAAGGCATTTGAATGATAACACCACGTCAGGAAATTATTTTTGGGAAGGCTGTCGACAACAACCAGCTTTTATTAGCGTTTTACGACCGCGCTAATGCAAAAAGATGTTGCCTGTATACAGTAGCTAGGGGCATGCGCTATTTGATGCTGCAATTCTGGTTGTTCATGTGGAGCAACTTGAGTAATCTCTAGGTCGGGCAGGATTGAATTTTCTAAAGATAATGCATCTAGCTGGGGGACAAAACTTATGACAGAAAGCCAAGGTTTTCTAAGTTTATTAAAATGCTGTGGATAAAGTGCACCATGACAAATACAGGCTTTCCAATGCAAAATTTAGCGTTATGGGCCACGTTGTTTTGGTAAGCCATCTTTTGACGTCATAAAATGCCTCATTTCTAGTTCTCCATAAATATATTTTGGAGGCTTACTTTTTTGACTAGGAACTTTTTGGTATGCAGGCCTAATAAAAGATCTATGTTTATTTTGTATTTTTATTTTTATTTTTTTAGCATGCTGTAGCAGTTTTAAATAGCCCAACTCTGCTGCGAAAAAGCATGTCTTGGCATGGGATCCACATAGAAAAGTTGAGTAATAAGCGTTGCGGCCACAGCGTTCTTAGTTTGGATGGACTTGCTACAAATTCGATAAAGCCTAGCAGAATGGGAACAAACTATCACAATCTATGACAAAAAAATGAGCATTTAGGCTCTTAGCTGCTTTAGCTTAAAACTGAATCTGATAAGGGGTCCTGGGCCGCGCGTATCATAATTTTTTATACCCACTGCCTACAAAATTTTTTTCTACTTTGTGAGGTTTATTGCTATGTAAATACTAACCTTCATTAACTTTTGAATGTTATCTTTAAATGCATTAATTTTGCTCAATTGTAAGATTACAAGCAAATTGAGAGTAACACGAAATATTATGATTGAGGAAAGTGGAGGCATCACATCAGGACCATAACTTAATTTCCGTTTTGCATGGTATCCTACTCAAATTGAATATCAATGTAATATGCACCCTCCAAGCATGAGTGCTAGGTCTAATATTCACGTGGGAGCCTACGAATTCGTAATTAAGGAAAAGAACATAGAAGGAAGGATAAAAAGATCTAACAATTGAAGAAATGAATAAAGGTTTCAATGGACAAATAGCTCTCTTAAAGGCCCTTTAATCAAAATGCAAGGAAACACAAGACAGAAAATTATCCAATCCCACTCAAAACTGAAAGCCTTTCTACCAGCAGTTTACTCTTCATCTTCTTCTCTCTAATTTCTCTCTTCTCTTCTACATACTTCCAAAACCCTTTCTCAAACTCCTCCCAATATCTGCTCCTTTGACATCCTAAAGCCTCCTCGAGCACCTTCATTCTCCCCGCAAATATGCTCGCCCTCTTTATTCTCCACCTTCATGCTTACCTCCGTCCACTTTAAGCACCCTTCTCTCTCCAACAACTTGCATTGTGACGACCCACCTCAGGATGATAATACCACGCTGGCAGTATGGTGGGTTTTCCCAAGATCTACCACACTTGAATGAATAAATGAACCACGACAAGACACAAGCAAACAAATAATGAAAAATGAATTAAAATATAAAATTCTTAATTCAGTCTATTACATTCCAACCACGATAAATCTTTAAAGCAAGTCTAAATAAAACAATAAGTCTTGTTAACATCAATGATAAAAATAAAATGATTTAAGCAGTTCTTTCTTTGCAATCTTCCATTTCAGCCTTACTTCTCTTTGGATGGACCATCTGCAAGAAGAAATAAAAAAGGTGAGTATAAAACTCAGAAAGCAGAAATTAATCTTAGTATGTGTGTTAACCAAAAATCTATACAAGTATTATATCTGGTATTCCTCTTATTATTTTAATCTTTTAACCCAATTTTTTTTATCAACTATTGGGTATATAACTCTAGAAATTATCTGACCAGTTTGTTGGACCATCACACCACATCTAGGGAAGGAAAATCTTAACCCTTGGTTGTTTTCCAATCAAACTTTAAGATCTGGCCATAATTTATAAAATCTGTCCCATCCAATGTGTCCAAAAGGTCCAAAAATCCTAAAAACGATTATCTGATCATCAAACACGGAAATTGGGAGGTCCCAAAATAAAAGGACAAAAATTCTGGAAAGTGTATCTTGATTAATCATCATCTGACTCATGAATCGGGTTAATCTCTCTTGATTAATCATTATCTAACCCATGAATCACAAAGATTTCATAGGAATAAAGACCATGAATTTCTCATGATAATTTTAGTGGACTAATCTAATCATCTAAGGGATGAAATCTAAGCCCTTTAAATCTATCCACACAAAATCTCATGATCTGGTCATGTTTTGAAAAATCTAATCCGTTCATCGAATCTAGAATGTTCAAAAATGTGGAAAATGACTAAAATATTGTTAAAATCTGACATTTATGGACCCCAAAACATCACATTTAATTCTGGCCGTCCAATCAAAATTTAGGGTTAGGGTTCCCCCCCCCCCCCTCTTCCCCATGCGCGTCCAATAGCCATGGCTGCCGAACTTTGCCTGCCGCTTACTGCCTGCCGTGTGCTTCACCGCCAGCCACCCTTCCGTCGCCGTCGCCGTTCCGTCTGTCGATGACTCGCCGCTGCCCGCCATCGTTGTCATCTCTACTACCGGCAATGTGCGACGGCTGTCTGGATCGGACATGCCGAACGCGTCTGTTCTGACCTATTTGATCGGCTGGTCAAGGCCGGACGGCCTGGTTGTTTCTCCCCTTTGATCTAGCCCTCTGATTTGGGCAAAATCTGATCAGAAAACTCTGATCTCTATCTTAAAAATCTGGCCGCCCATCGACCGTGACCCAAATCGGCTGTCTATATGATGGTTTCTTCTCTGATCGACAACACAATTTTGGGTTTGGGTTCTGGATCTCTGATTTCGAAGAATCGGATTCTTCTGATGGGGAAGATTGAGTTTCCCTTCTTCTTCCCCAACCCGCAGCAACCCTGGCTACTGGAGAAGGAGAAGATGGGAAGAACCCATCTGGGATCTGCCCTTCTTGCCACCCTCATCGCTGTCACTCGCCCTCTCCGCCGCCGCCGTTAGCGCCTGTTCACCATCCGTGTTCACCGCCATCAGCGCCAGCCGCCGCCGTTCGTTGCCATCAGCGCTGGACGTCGTTCGTTGTTGCCGTTTGGCTGGCCAGCGGGCCAGTCGGGTTGGGTCGTGTTAGGTCGGTGGGCTATGATGAATTGACAATTAAAAATCTTAAATCTCTCTCACATGACATAAATTTGAGATTAGTAAATCTAATGGATGTAAATCATGCATTCTAATCTCCACAAAATCTAGCATGGTAATTTTATGCAAAAATCTAAATTAACATGCTTTCTTAATTAAATCTATGCATTGATGAAATAGACTAGATGCATGCATAAATCTAATATATCAAAATAGTAATGACGCATTTAAAATCTTTTTGCATTAATTTCTTGAAATCTAATTAATGCAAAATAAATATTTCTACTTACAAACTTCTAGAAAAACCGCAACTCTTGATCGACAATCTCCCTTCTCCACCTTCTCTTTCTCTTTTCTTAGCAATAGGTTTCTCCTCTCTTTTGGGAAACCCCTTATGGCTATTTAAAGAGAATTTTCTCTTGTTACGTAATTCGATTAGAACTCTATCTACATAATAAATTTTCAACTAGTTGATAAGGGAGGATGTGGATAAGGCTTATCCTCTTATGGGTCCCACTTTTTCAAAGGTGAGATTAAAATCATAAAATTATGAAATTTTATGCCACTCTGATTTCGAACCCTTGACTTCTTCTCTCTTTGACCATGTCTCTAATCATCCGAGCTACATGGGTTGCTGACATTTAAATAACAAATAAATCTTTTAAATCTTAAAATCTATGGTCAACCGGTCAATGGTCAAAATTTCTACTCTTGCCACATCAACACAAAAGACAAAAATCTTTCATTAAATTTAATTCAGGTTATTACATGCACAACATTGATATCACGCACTCCGCTGACCCACACTACAGCACCTGCTCTTCAACCGGCATGACACACCCAAATCGCATTAGGAATTCACACTCACATGGCCAATGTCTTTTCGCTAATACCGACTTCTAAAAAGATTCATAGCTTTCTTAGTCTTAGCGTCCAAAAAAGCACCCAACTCAGTCTCATATTCTCTTCTATCTTCCTACACAACTTGCCACATCCTCTTTCCTTCTTCCTTACAGATGAGACCGAAGGAAGTGAACCCATCACCTCACTGTCTTTGCTACCATTATCATTTGCGTCAGATGTGTCTTTGATCCCACATCGCCTAGGTTAAGTGAGATGCATTGGTAGATAAGTCTTGCATAGTCCTCCTTGCAAGATGCGTTGTGGGCATAGTCGGTCTATAACTAGAGTGAGCAGTATCATGTGAGGGTGACCATACGTAGGCTCAATTCTACAATAATATCAGATCTAGGTGGGAAATGTTGGGCGTCCGATATGTCTCTAATCCTACATTGCCCAAGTCAAGTGAGATGTGTTGGCAGATAAGTCTCGCATAACTAACTTGAAGACGCATTTTGGAAAACCGTGGGACACTTGATAATTCAACACATCTATGCCAAATTGGGCATCCATGAACCACTTATAATTGATAATTCAACACATCTATTCTGAATTGGCCATCCATGAACCACTTATGGTGACACCCTTCATCGCCTGCATGTTCATCACTACAACGTCAACACTTGGAATTCCACGTAAAACCTTGGAGAAAATGCACCTTCTCTTGTAATAAACGTCCAGAAGTTGCAAGGTGGGTATTTTGGGGCTGGCCACTTCTCACATCTGCACCTTTTTTGAAGACAATCAAAGGGCAGGCATCAGCATAGAACTTACAGAAACCAACTTCAAGGTTTCACTTGCGCTCTCAAAGAAGCACTACAAAAAGTGTAACTCTTTACATTCCAATCTGTATTCATTTGTTGCCTTGAGTTGGTGTTGGAGACCAACTCAAGAAGTAAAAGTTTGATTATTGGTGTGTCTTATAATCAACTTGTTGATTTGATTTACTCCCATTAAGATTGAAATCTAGAATAGTGCATTGGCATTAAGATTTATAAATGATAGTCCTTAAGGTATGGCTCACCCCAAGAGGGGAAGTGTAACACCCTGCTTTTAGGGTGCTACCAAATCACACTTTAATGGAGAACTTCATGCAGAGTCTCCCTTAAATTTTCACTTTCCATACCTGTATAAGCATTTTCACATAACCTCATAAATCCATGAACATTATTACATGTAATAGAATACACCAACATATATTCCAAAATCGTAAGTCGCATTGTGATGACAATAATATAAACATACAATCCACTATTATTACATGCTAGTGCAATTATTTCATACATGCCTTATATACATAAAGTTTGAATCTATTAAATTTTCAACTTATATACATTACTTCAAATGCTCAAAATGGTATTCTAATATCCAAAATCACCAAACCAATGTGAGGGTCATCGTTTATCCCCAGTCATGAGCTCCAACCCATGTTGGGCTCCATCTTCTGACCTATCAACTAAAAACCATGAATCAATGTGCTGATTTCGAGTGAAGTTAGTAAGTAGGTAAAGGGGAAAACAATGTCAATCAAACTTATATACAGTTATAATCAATCAAAGACACATGCAACTCCATGATATGCGAGAATTCATGACAACGCAACATTGTCCATATGCTCATGATGCTCATGTTCTTAAAATCTAGGCTCATATGCAGCCTCCCATCCCTACAAGATGTACATGCCCATGCCCATAATCAATTCTCATTCTCGTG
>JAYJMB010087903.1:0-20410 GCA_036873735.1 Pouteria campechiana
CCAATTGACTCCTAAATCAAAATATGAGAATAATGAGTATATTTATGAATCAAATAGGTGCAAAAGATGAAGTATTAAGAGAATAAAATATGACATTTTGCATTCTCATCAAAGAACAACTTAACAGTTTGAAAGGAACAAAGTATCAGAATTGGTTCCAAAACCAGAGAATGTTGATGTAATTAGAACTAAATGGGTATTTAGAAACAAATTCGATGAGAGTGGATTAGTTATAAGAAACAAAACATAACTAGTTGCTAAGGGGTATTCCCAAGAAGAGAGAATAGACTTTGAAGAATCATATGCCCCTGTAGCTAGATTTGAAGCCATTAGAATGCTACTTGCTTTTGCATCTTATACAAATTTCAAACTATTTTAGATGGATGTAAAGAGTGCATTTCTAAAAGGATATTTAAGGAAGTATATGTAAAGCAACCCCCTGGTTTTGAAATGATGATCAACCTGATCATGTCTATAAGTTCACCAAAGCATTATATAGTTTGAGACAAGCTCTAAGAGCATGGTATGAAAGGCTGAGCAAATTCTTAGGTGATCATAAATTCAAGAGAGGAAAAGTTTATACTACCTTATTTATCAAAAACATTGACAAAGATATATTGATAATTTAAATTTATGTGGACGACATTATATTCAAAGCTACTAATGAGGATGTCTAGACTTTTCAAATATCATGTAGGCTGAATTTAAAATAAGTATGATGGGAAAATTGAACTACTTCCTTGGATTGCAAATCAAGCAAAGAGATGATGGAAACTCATTTGCCAATCCAAATATACTAGAGAGATGCTGAAAAAGTTCAAAATGGAAGAAATTAAGGTAGCAAGCACTCTAATGAGCACATCAACAAGGTTGGACAAAGATGAAAAGGGTAAACTTGTAAATCAAAAATAATATCAAAGTATGATTAGATCTGTCCTTTACCTCACTGCATCTAAACTAGATATTCTCTTTAGTGTATGCTTATATGCTAGATTTTAGTCTAGTTCTAGAGAGTCTCATCTTACTGCATTAAAACAAATTTTTAAGTATTTAGTTGACACACCAAATCTAGAACTCTATTATCCCAAAGGAATTGGTTTTAAACTCATTGGATATTCAGATGCTGACTTTGGGGGATACAAAGTTGATAGGAGAAGTACTAGTGGAACCTATCAATTTTTAGGAAATAGTCTAGTATCATGATTCTTAAGGAAACAAACTAGTTTCTCTCTATAGCAGAAGTCGAATATATAGCAGCTAGAAGTTGTTGCACTCAATTGTTGTGGATGAAACAACAACTTCTCGACTATTGATTGAGCTATAGACACATACCCATCAAACATGACAATACTAGTACTGTATGCTTGACAATGAAGCCTGTTCTACATTCAAGAGCCAAGCATATAGAAATTAGGCACCACTTTAATAGAGATCATGTAGAAAAATATGATATATGTCTAGAATATGTGACCACAAATGCTCAACTTGATGATATCTTTACTAAACAACTGCCCTTAGAGACCTTCTTCAACATTAGAGGAGAATTAGGCATGAATAATGTGATCATTTGAGAATGAAATTTTTAATGTTTCTATGCCTGAAATTACAATGTTGAATATGCCTTCATAAGACTAGACTTCATCTTAGACAAACTCAGTTACCTCTATATAGTGCTCTACTTTTACTTCATTTGAATCTTGGTTTTCAAGGTCAAGTACACCTCATTTTCTTGCCAAAATCAATTTATAGCTATTGTTATAACATCGGACTCTATTTTTAGCATGACTTATTCTCTCTTCTCAAAAATATCATGTCAACTACCTTGTATTGCCCCCACATTCAATCTATTTTAACCCCTGACTCGCAATCCTTCTCTGCACCACAAAGATGAAGCTACTCAAAGAAGCACACTTTGGAAGCAAGCATAGCGAGAAGACAAACACATGGTGGGGACTGAAGAATCAACCATTACTTCTTTAGTTGCTTCCTTGGTGGGATGATAATGCTTTTGTCTACACCTATCTTACATCCATTTTACTAGAAGTATTTCTCTTCAAACTTTGGCTTTGCATACATTATTCTTCAATCTCATCATTGCCAAATAACCTTGATTAACATATTATCATCATCTTTGGCCTTTAGAGAGGAGGGGAATGGAAAAAATAAGTATATTATGTCCATCTCCAACCCCTCATCTTCCCATACACCATTCAAAACCTTAGTTTCTAATACTTGAAGAAACCTCTCCAAGTTTAGGATGCACATCCCTCCACTGTGTGGAGGCCTCTCTTTGGGGTCCACCACAATCTCTCGCTCCATCTCCCTAAACTTAGAATGTTTGTAGCTTGGCCAACCTACTTTGTATCTTTGTTTATACTGTTTGGCTTGTACTTATTGGCAGTGGATGTTTCTTTTTGCTTATGACAAAAAAGGAGAGAAAGAATTTGAAAATTATCTCAAAAGGAAATGCAAAAATGCATAATCTTTAAATAATCAGGTGGATAATACATGTAAAATTAGTTAAGTAAAACATCAAAAAATGGCAACTTGAGAAATGACCAAACATAGCAAATATTTTTATAAGACTTCATACATTCAGGGGAAGATATCTTTTATGAGATAATTTTTAATCAAGTGTATCAATTGATTACACTTACCGTGTACATCAAAAAAATTATATGTTCACATCTCAGACCATAAGTGGTCCTAATTACATCTCTTAAATGGAGAAAACCCTCAATTAAAAGGAAAAGTATAATGCATCTTAGAAATCCAAAAATAAATCACACACTTTCTCTCCAAATAAATGTGTGCTGTCTTTGAGATCGTCGAGCACATTGCGATGACTTGATATTTAGGAAATCGTCTCAAGTCAATGGGCGAATGGGATGACACGGTTCTAGACTGGATTGCTAGACACTAGGTCAACTAGAAAATGGGTGTTTTGATCCGATTGGTTTGTCTCGGGTGAAATCAAGATCGGGTGATTTCTATTATTTAGACTATAAGAAATCATAGAGACAGTTGATGGTGCTTTCCAATATCACGTGAAAAACTGCAAGCAGGCGATCTCTGCCATTTATATTGTGAGAGATCAAAGATCCAGACTACATGAATCAAGCCTAATTACACTTTGAGTTAATTAAGCCTAATCATGATTAGCACTAATGATAATAATTAGTGCTAATGATAGTTCTGAATTAATTTAAGATAATATCATTAATTTTTTGATTTATGGAGCAATTACAAGATTTAAACAGGTTTTAATGTGTTTAGAATGTCTAATTCAGTATTATCCTATTGTCCATTGGCCATATGGGACCCACTGTTACCACAACATGGGTGGGACCCATGTGTGTACCATGGTGGGGCAATGGCGGGGTGCCCTTAGGCACTAGAGAGATTACCAGTGGCCAAAGGCACTTACCTCTTGAAGATTCCTCCAGCTCCTCCCCCAAGTTCCAAGAGAATTCTCCTTTCAAAAGTTTTCTCTTCCAAAAAATCCTCCCTTTTTCAAGAAGAGGGAAGGGTATTTATAGGCTTTTGGTCCTCTGGGGGTAGTTTAGAAATTTCTGCTCCAACATGGGGGCATTTTGGGCATTTCAGCTCCACCATTGGGGAATTTTCGGAAACTCTTGGAAAATATGCCCAGCTTCACCAATGGGGGTATTTTGAGAATTCCAGCTCCACCATGGGGGCATCTTGTGCATTCCAGCTCCACCATTGGGGCATTTTGGGAAATTCTTTAGAAAATGTGCCCAGCTTCACCAGTGGGGGTATTTTGGGAATTCCAGCTCTACCATGGGGGCATCTTGGGCATTCTAGCTCCACCATTGGGGCATTTTGGGAAATCCTTTAGAAAATGTGCCCAGCTTCACCAGCAGGGGTATTTTGGGCATTCCAGCTTCACCATGGGGGCATCTTGGGCATTCTAGCTCCACCATTGGGGCATTTTGAGGGATCCTTTGGAAAATATGCCCAGCTTCACCAGTGGGGGTATTTTGGAAATTCCAGCTCTACCATGGGGGCATCTTGGGCATTCCAACTCCACCATTGGGGCATTTTGGGAAATTCTTTGGAAAATATGCCCAGCTTTACTAGTGGGGGTATTTTGGAAATTTCAGCTCCACCATTGGGGCATTTTGGTAATTTTTGAAAGATGGCTTTGCCTCCCACATCCAGAATATCTTTGGAATTTTCATTTATACCTTTGGTCAATCCAAATTAATTTAAAATATTTTTTAGTAGAATAGATTGCCAAAAAAATGTAATTAATTGCATACATGCCTATCATAGGTACCATGCAATTAATTGACGAAAATACTCCCTTATACATTTTAGTGTATTATTTTCATATTTATTATTGAAATTAACCCTTCTTCCTGTGCGCATCATCGGTTTTCATTGCATGCATCATCGTATTACTGGACGCGCAGGTGAGGAGCTCCCTTAACTCCGGGGCATGTCGCCAGGCCTTAGGAGGCTCTGCGGCATGTCACCAGCTCCACGACATGTCATCTACGCGGTTGTGCGGTTTGCTGCAGACGAGAGGGCTATCGTTCCTCCTGCACACCACATCAGCTATGCGACTATGCTCCTTGACATGCTGGCGTTGGTTGCATGACACTTCAGCTGTGAGTGAAGTGATGCCCGCCTCCACGGCACGTTGACAATAGCGTTGATTTCACGCCATGTTGGCACTTTCGATCTGCTCGTCCTACCTGCGTGCCACGCCAAAATGGTTTCCTTGATGTGTTTTTGCTAATGGTGCGTCATCTCTGGCCAATTCCCACTCACGATCGTGTCAGCTGCATGATAAACTAGCTACCTGGTCGACATGGCGGCTGTGCGGCCAAACGACTATTTCACTATCCATCATCATCGTTGTTCGTCTGTGGGGTGGCATTGCCAGCTGGAAAACCCGACAAACCATCATCGCAGGCTACTGTTACCGCTGGTAGTGGGACGTCGCTGCTCCCTGCGTCGTCAGCCTCTTTCTTCTCTGTTGATCGCACAGGCTGCCGTCGCCCTCCGCCACTTCATCGATCAGGGCTTCGTGCGGATCAGCCCTGCTGCCACCGAGATGCACAGAACAAGGCGGCATTTCGCTCTTCTTCCTTGCTGTCGGTGCTATCTTTCTGCTGCCAAGCAAGAGTGTCGTCATCAATGCTTGTTTGCTGCCATTACTGCGGCTGGAGAGGGGCCAGACTGCACTATTTACCATAGGCCAACGCTGGCTTCACATCGGGTTCACCATCGGACACCCTGTTCATGGCTGCCACGGAATAGGGGAGCCGTCTACTGTCGGCATTCGTCAACATTGGGTCACTGCTGCCGCTACCTATCTCCACCAGCGTTGTCCGCTGATTGGATGGCCAATCGAATCTGACTGAACAGCTGTATTCGATTTTATCGCACCAGATACCTGGTCTAGTTGTCAGAGGGGCATTATCGACGCCATACCAGCCTCCCGCTTTGGCCACAAAGTGGGTGTGCGATTTCACCGACCGATGAACGGTTGCCCAATCAACTCCGTTTATCAAGCTTCTTGAAGTGTACTGATGCTTTTAGGGTCCCCTCCCACATCGTGCAACTATCTCTGCTAGCCAAAAGAATCCACTGCCCGTCGGCCTCCCTTCCTTGCGTCACTGCTGCCAGTCCGATGCCATGTTGTTGACGACTGTAGGTTGCGTTGCTGCCAACACTTCCGCCGACAACGCCATTCGACGTCGGCATCATTGCCACCATCTCCACCGGACACCCTATTCATGGCTGCCATGGAATAGGGGAGTCGTTCACTACTTGCGTTCGTCCATGTTGGGTCATTGCCGCCGCTGCTGACCTGCTCGTTGGCGATCGTCGAGTGTCTTCTCTAGTTGCCGAAAGATTTGGATCGTACATGAGGATCACGCATTAGTAATGCTTTGCTGATGATAGTGTGGCCAGGGACATCATCTTCAAAGGCTAGTCCGTGTGGCCATGAAGCACGTGACAGTGCTGCTGGAGAGAGTGGCACTCATCATTCCCTCGACCTTAGTGGTGGAAAAATCCGTTTGAAGAGATGGAGTGGCACTGGCGTTCCTTTCCGACAACAATTGCTTGATGGAAGATTTCAACGTCCATGTTGCTAGAAATGCTGAATTTGGGGATTTTTTTACTTAATTTTTCATATTCTTACAGATGCCCCCCTGGGTGGTCATCTGCGTGGGTAAACACTTTGGCAAAGTGAGCACGGTCATGATCACCAGAGAAAATTAGAAAGCCACTAATTTGAATCGACCCCATTTGAATCCACCCCATTCGGACAGTTTTACATTTGTGATTTTGGCCGCTCATTTGAGCCTCGCAAAGTTGCTATCTAAGTTTCTGCTTTAGGAAAACTTGCAGAGGCCTTTTCCTCACTTCCATTTTTGTTTTTGACCGTTTGCTACCTCATCTATAAAGCCATTTATCCAACATGCTCCGTTCAAGCTTGATTTCAGACTCTTCAATATTTCGACGGGTTCTCTTTTGAGACCTCCAATGCTTCTGCTCTTATAGGGAGGATAGGCCAAAACCCATTGGCTTGACTTGTTTTCCATTCTTCTCCCCTGGCAGTTTTTTGCGGAATCCATAGCATCCATTTAAGCCCTCCTAAAATTTGGGTGAGCTTTATATTTCATCCTTCTATTTCTCTCCCCTTTTTTTTATTTATTTGTTTATTTTTACTAGGCTGGAACTTAACCCAAAACAAAATGATTTGATGTTGAATATAAAATGTACTGCAAAGGGGTTTTAGACTACCCATTGAATCCGGCAAAGCAGGCTATGAACTTTGGATTATCCGCTCACATGAAATCGTTGCCATGATAACACACATTTGGGGAGATGGTGAGCAGCGCAAGCAAATGGCCAATGAAATCGCTACCATGATTCCCAAGACTCATTCTTCCATTCAGCTGGAGAAGGAAACTAGCTGTGGTTGCTCACACGTGAACACCCAACTAGAAAATGCCCAGTGTGTGGGTCGTCAGGCACTTAACCCGAGTGGTTTGGGTGAGCTCCGATTAGAGCAGCCACGCAAGCATTTGATTTGATGGGTTGAAGACCGTGCAGGCTAGGTGTGCAGCTTGCGTACACCCCAACATTTGATGAGTTGCGGTTGGAGGTACATTCCCCTAGCGAGCTTGTGGCGCGGCCCATCTTCTTAGTGAACTCGTGGTGTGGCCCATCCCCCCAGCAAACTTGTGGCACGGCCCAGTGTGCTAATGGGCTTGTGTGAGGGGCCAGCATTGGTGGCGGGCTCTTGATTTTGCCCAGCGCCCCTAGCTTAATATCTTGTTGCTTTTATTTGACCACATTTAATGAGAGCTCTTTTTTTTTATTCGTAACAGATATGGATCCTCACCACAGAGTGGCTTCTCCATCCCTTGTCAACTCAATTGACTACGTGGACTTCGACGATTCTCCTATTAGAGCAGACGAGTTTGGCTCCATCCCTTGTAATATTGATTCAGTCTCTACAGGAGAGGAGGATGTAAATGACCAAGAGGAAGTGACATCGATGCGACCTACGGTGGATAGTTACGTTCCGAATCCTCCTGCCACTAAGGCAATTCTTTCATTTGATGTTATTCCTAAGCCAGATATAGGAGTATCAGAAGATGGATTAGAAGAAGGAGAGATCTTTGTTCCACCGCAATTCAAAGGGGAAGTTCATATTGCAGCCCAGTGCCAAGGAGGCGTTCATATAGTGCCAAAACGCCAGTCGCTGCAGAAATGGAAGAAGCAAAAGAAAGGTAGTGACCCTAACCTTCAAAGTGCTATCCGTTATTATTAGGCTAAGGAGATAGATAGGGGCTTCTTTATTTTGCTAAATGCAGAGCTCCCAAAACAAAAGCTTCCCGGTTTTGATAGTGATATCCCAGGTCATTCTCCAATATTTCACTTTTCCATGATAAATATGAAGAGTAAAGAAAGCCCTTTTGCTCTTCGCTCTTAACCTTGCTTTATGCATAGAAAAGATGTTGAGAGCACTTATCTATTAGCCAATGCCTCTGCGCACTATGATGAGAATGACTACTTTGATGGCTATTTCCTATCTCCCATCAAAGAGATGTTGGATCCTCATGAATACTCTGTTGAGACCCCTTGCTAGAGGGCAACAATTCTTGAGGGTTATAAGTTTGTTACTGATGGTGAAAGAGGCCGGTTTAAGGGTGGTTTACCGGAGAACAATTTCTTTAGACCTTGGGTAGAGCATATAGCAGTAGTGCACAAAAGCATCCTTTGTCAAGCTGGCATTTATGACGTGATTCTTTGCACTTGCGGTCCATCCACCGGCACATGGAAGTCATGTGTGGCTTCATTCAGTTTTGGTCTCCGACGACCAATTCTTTCCATTTTCCTTGTGGTGAGATGAGCATCACACTATGGGACCTCAATGTCGCCTGTGGGTTGCCTATCATTGGGGAGCCTTTTGACTTGTACCTCTCGCCGAATGAGGATTTCAAAGAAGGCAGCTTAGGTCATCATGTCTTAAATATAATGAGTAAGTTAAGACAGTCTGGCGCTAAGCTTCCTTAGATTGGTTGGGCGCAATTGTTCGAAAGGATTCCAATCCCAATGCTCAAAAATATAGGATGCCAGTACCTGAAGATTGAGCAAAATGGACTATTTGGGCGGAAGAAGCTATTTTAGGCAGTATTGCCCCAGAGGAAGAATTAGTTTTATTCCTTATGCTGTGGCTTTCTGTCATTATCTATCCTTCATTAGCACATGATCATTGCATTAACCCCTTATGCTTAATTCCGGCTCTTCAGCTCGCTGAAGGTAAGAGACTCTCCATGGCTCCTCGCATATTGTGTGACATCTATCGCAAGCTGAACGACATGGTCTTACATCATTCCAGGCCAATCACATGCACTACTTACTTCCCAGTTCATTTCTTTATAGCTTGGTTAGGACTTTATTTTCCCTGGATTTACAGGGTCAATTCGCCAACTCAATTGCCTGGTGAAGGTTTAATATTAGGAAAGTTTCTGACTGCCATTTTTAGGAACATACGGTTCGATGAAGTGACAGATTGGTTAGTAAAACTACACAAGTTTTCTTAGGAAATGTTTCTACTTGCTCCGGTCAACATTCCTTTGGGATTTGAGGTGAAAGGCAAGGATGAAACCTTTGGCAAGATCAATGAGTTCATCATTTCTTTGCAAGCTTGCTTGCTTCCTCTTTGGGAAGGCTCCAGGTTTTGGGTTGAACCATATTTCCCGAATCGTTTTGTCAGGCATTTCGGTTATGACCAGGAAATGTTGAGTTGTGTTGTATTTATATCTCCAGAGGAGCGTATAACAAGAGTTGGTCCAGCCTGGTGGTATCCACTGTCGCTCCGTTTTACCTCTACATTTCGAGATTATGATGTTTTCTTGCTTGACCCGACCCGAAGAGTTCATGTGACCAAGGACTATGCTTGGTGGTATAGCACCAATGGGGGCAAAATCAACAGGGCGATGCCCCCTAATTGTGGTATGTTTGCTTACTGTTCATTGGCATCCTCTTTCGTTCTTGACATGCTCAAGAATGTCTTCTTGGGAGCACAACGGGCGATGGATTTTGAGAGGCCATCCACTTTTCCATAAACAGTTTTATGGTTAGATGAACATCGTCCTTGTCAAAACATTCATCGCACTGATCATAGTCACATTGGGTGGTGGTGATATGGTGAGCAGATATACCCCATAGGTGAGAAGATTTGGGCGAAGCGAATAACTCTTGAGTCGGCTATTCTTGAGTCGGCTCCTTATGTCCCTCCAAATTATGTTGAGCAAACTGCACCAATCAATGTGCCCTTTTTAAGGAGGAGATGACCAAAGCAGAAGATGATGCAGAGGCAGGGTTGGAATGGTACTTGGCAGATTGTACTCTAGTATGATTCCGTGATAAGGCTCCTCGGGTTTTAGCTCCTTTAAGAATAGACTCATCTTGAAAGAAAGGGACTAAATCTAGTAGTGCTGCTGGGAAGCAAGATGAGGAGGAAAGCATTAGCCGAGGATTGTCTGAGGCTCCTTCTCTGAGAGTGACAAGAGTGTGATCTCACGCCGCGGAGTAGCTCCTTTGGTTTTGGCTCTCAAGAAGAGTACAAAGGCAACAGCGCGTGAAGATGCTTCTGCTCTAGTCATTAAGGAGACGACAACTGATAAGGAGGTTCCTGCTCCGACCGTCAAGAGCAAGGAGGTGGTAGCTAATGACGATGTTCTCGTCCCAGCCATCAAAAGGAGTAAGAAGGCGATAGCCAGTGAAGGAGTTCTTACTTTACAAAAAAGAACCACTATTTTTGGGATTTCCACTACAGATTAAAGGAAGAAGACAAAAGTAAGTCAAAAAGTGCCTAACCCTCTTTCTGGGAGTAAACTTCCTTGTGAGACAACTCCTCCTACCCCATTGTCTTCTAGACCCGTTGAGGCATCAGTGCAGTTGGTAGAAGGTAGTGAAGCATCTAGTGGGAAAGACATCGAGGCTGTTGCTGCTGAAGGTATTCTTATGGAGATGCATACCAATCAATTAGACACTGTCAATGCATTAGCAGGAGACCAGAGAGAATCATCGCCTGATCTCTTCAATTTGTATGATGTGATTCGTCAGCTTGGTGATATCCCTTCTCCTCTTTCTCCATTGTCTCCACACCTTCTTCATCTGGCAAGACCTCCAATTAAAGAGGAGGTTACTTCAGTAGAGATCCCATTTGAGGGTGTTGCCCCCATAGTTGTTCTTGAGAGAGAAGCGGACAAGGCTACTCCTGATCTTGAGGATGAACATGCCATAGGCAGAACCTTACCCTCTGCTCCCAAGGTGTTGTAGCAGACTGATGATAATGCTTATTAGTCACGTAGGGAAACACCCGAATTATCGACATTGCGTTTTCATATTTTGCTTAATGAGGATTTTCTTCAGATGCTATCTTCCGCTAGTATCAAGGCAACCAAGGAGTTAAGCAGGGTCCAACAGGAGAACTTAGAGGATGAAGTCTAATCGTTTTGCTTAGATTTTTCTAGAACACTATAGAGAGCTTCTTCGCCCGATGCAATCGTGAGTTTAAAAGATCGCTTTCTGTTCTATGCTGAAGGTATAGAAAGGCTGGGCGGTGACATCTCTTGTTTGTCAGCCATCTTTAGGCAACTCAAGTCTTTTTAGCAAGTGTGGGAACAGGCCGAATTGGATGCTATCCTGAGGCTTCCTGCTAAAACCATTGCTGCCAAGGAAGTTAAACTTGTAGATCTACAGGCTAAGATCGATGAGAAATTGTCAGTCGCGAACATGGCTTTGGAGCACCTTTCATCTCTTTAAGCGGAGTTAACCTCTTTGAGAGCAGATATTAGAGCCAACAAAGATCATCTCGAAGTCCTCCTACGGGATCTTCACCAGTTGAGCCATCATTTATCTTGTCAAGAATCTCTTGTTGCTTCCAAGGAGAAAGATGAAGCTGAAGGTTTGGAGACCATCAAACACTTGAAGGAAGAAGTGGTTGCTTCCCAACAAGAAGTGACGGTGATTGAGGACACTTTAAAAGAGTTGAAGTCATCTCTAATTATGAGCCCAAAGGCCACTGAAGCCTTGAAGACAGCGGAGAAGCAGTTTAGCTTTTTGAAGGAGTCTATTTTAACCTCTTTAACTCACTTGTAATCTTCTATGATTGAGAATCTTTTATGCCGATGAATGTGTAGCTTTAGCATCTTTTTCTCACAACACCTAGTCTCTTGACACATTTTCATTTCCTATTTTGGCAATTTCACTTTTGCATGTGAATTGAATTGCTTGTGAAATGCGTGTTGGGAATAGGGATGGAGAAGCAATTGTCCCCTGCATCTGCTCCTTTCCGGCTCATGTATAATAATGCTTTAGGAAATGCCCACTAATGGGCAATTCTCCTTTACCATTACTATTTACGATCTGATATGAACCATTGGCATAAGCCTCTTGCACAACATAAGGGCCTTCCCACTTGGGTTCAAATTTGCCAATTAATTTGCCGCCCACCATTATTTTAGTCCTTAATTTGAGAACTAAATCACCTGGGCAGTAAGCTTGGTATTTAACTGGTCAGTTATATGTCTCGGCCATGCGGGCTTGATATAACTCAATTCTTTGTTTGGCTTGAAACTACATTTCGTCCAGAGTGTCGAGTTCTTCGAACCGCAACTTAGCTTATTGGTCAATTGTTAGTCCCAAATGTGTTGTGACTCTAAGCGATGGTAACTGCACTTCCAAGGGCAAGACCGCCTCTGCCCCAAACACCAAAGAATAGGGGGTCGCATTGGTTGCTGTCCGATGAGTGGTACGATAAGCCCAAAGTGCCTCTGGTAATTTGTTATGCGATTGTCGCTTATTCTTATCTACCGTTCTTCTCATGATCTTTAGGATTGCCTTGTTGAATGCTTCCGCTTGGCCATTCCCTTGTGGATGATATGGTGTAGAGAATATATGTTTGATGCCTTACTTTTGACAAAAATTCTCCATTTCCTCATTCTTGAACGGAGTGCCATTATCCGACGTAATTTGGCATAGATTACCATATTGATACAAAATCTTGAATTTAATAAATTTGATTACTTCTTTAGCTCTAACCCTCTTGTATGAGTCAGCTTCTACCCATTTGGAGATGTAATCGATTGCAACCAGGATATAGGCATGTCCCTTGGAAGATGGGGGATTGATTGGACCAATGATATCAAGGTGACTTAATTCTCATAAAATTCAGTCAGTGGAGGTATGGCTTGCCCCTAGCCTATTGATGGCCTGGCCGATCATCATCCATGTCCTCTTCCAAGCGGTCTTGGCATCGATATCCCAGCCTGAAAGGGTAAATATTGTAAAGTTGGGAAATTTGCAACTAGCTTCCAGTTGAATATATTCTGGCTTGACGGAGTTGGTACAGGAGCAGGAGTGATCTGGTACTACAATGGTTGTAGATGCTGAACCGACAATTTTTCTTCATCATCATCATCTATGTGGAGCACTTCCAGCTCTTTCATAAGTTTCAACTTATCTTCTTGTGAAATGCCTATTGCAATTTCGAAGCGTGAAGCCATTTGTGGCGAAATCGCTGGGGATGGGACCGCCTGTTGAGTTCAGCCTATGATGAGGGTCTTTGTGATGTTGACCCTTGTCTTTTAGCAGTAAATGGTTGCTACTTTCTATCTATGGTTGGCTTGACCGATTCTTTTGACTGGTCCGGTTCATTCGATGCCAGCTCATAATATTGGGCTTCTGAGAAAGATGCCTCTGAAATCATGAATGGTCTTATGTCAGCTGAGATACACCTCATTATGCCATCCTGGTAAAACTTAAAACATTGGTGCACTGTGGATGCCACAACTTGGTATCGATGCAACCATGGCCTCTCGAGCAACAAATTGTAGGATGTTGGTGCATTGATGACATGACAATTGACTTTTATGAGGAATCCTTGAATATCAAGACTCAAGGAGATAGTCCCCATAGTCCTCTGACTCTCTTGATTAAAGCCTTGAATCACCAGAGTGCTGCTTTTGAGAACGGATGGGCACATGCCAATATGCTTTAGTACTTTGAGTGAGAGAATATTTACCGCAGATCCTAGATCCAACATAATGCGGTTAATCCTCTCTCCTGATAGATCGCCACTTACAAACAATGGATGATTATGCTCTGTATTTCCAAGCAACAAGTCATCATCTGTAAAAGTGATGGTTTGGTCACATTCAATCATATTAGCAACCTCTGCCAGGTATCGATCCTTGACGGACTCATTTAGCAGCACATTTATGAGTGCTTGTTAAGACTCTTTAGAGACTTGAAGTGCATTGTATATGCTCAGTCTCGCCAGAATTCTACACAAGTGAGCCACAACATCATAATCTGGCTTATTTGTTAGTTTTGGAGATTGCCTTTCTTCAACAGGGGGACAAGAAATTCCAGCCACTTGCTCTTCTTGCATTGGCGCCTTTTCTTTATCCTGAGTTGTGGTCTTCCCAGATCGCAATACGGCCATTGTTTTCGGTGACTCAGACGCTTCCTGTAGAGCATTCTCTTCATTTGGCATGAAGTCGGTCATGTTGCAATATACCTCCATAGGTTTTGATGATTCCTGGATCAATAGCTTGAGCAATCCAGGAAATAAAGTAGGCATTTCTTTGGGTAATCGGAAGGCTTTTCCCAATGCGATAATGCATTCCCATATTATGCGTCTTTCTTCTCACAATACAGGGTAATAAAGGTGAATGTTGCATCATCTCAAGGCGAAATCATAGAGATGTTCCCCTTCCAGAGGGTGAATTCCCCGCACTTGTGCTTAAGAGAACTGAGAGGTGTAGTCATGGAATCTATGTATGAATGCTTCAGACAACACCTCCCAAAATTCAAATGATTCGACTGGCAATGTTACGATCCACTTTAGGACAATGCTATTACCAGTCAATGAAAATGGAAAGCTCCTGATTGCATATGCCTTATTTTGTGACATCATTTGCACTAGGGCTTGATACTGGAATAAATGTCTGATCGCGACCTTGCAGCCTTCTTTGAATAACTTCATCATGGGCCATCCTAAGTAACAGATTGGTTTAGTTTCTGGAATGGCCGTTAAAATAGGGGTCCTCATGTAGTGCAAGTATTTAAGGACCCTCGCAACGTGCGATTCGATGAACACTTGTTCCTTTGGTTGGTCATCCATTGCTCTCATTTTCTTCTTTTCAGCTTGATCAAATGCCTCTATGAAGTTAGATGGCACTCGATGGTGGAAATAGGCCCTTTTTGGCAGGGAAAGATGAATTTCTTCTGCTTCTAGGCGATCAAGTGATTGTTGATCGCTCCAAGCAATGTCCCTCCATTTGTGAACATAATTAGCCATGTTCTTGCCATAATGTTGATCCCAGTTGACAAGAGACTTCCTAATTCCTTCCTTCCTTTTGGAAAGGAAGCATAGCAGAAACATATCTTGTAAGGCGACCCAATCTTTGGCGCCCTAAATTGCCTGAGTTTGGAACCAGTTCTTCTTTACTTCCGAGGAGAGTGAGCTTTGAAAATTTTGATGCATCTTTGTGAGGTTTGGATTTTCTCCGCAGCACTCATCAGCATAGTGGAGAAGGTGTGTGACTGGTGAACCATTGACACTGAATATGATGAAACCTTGGTGTCGGTGCTTTCTTTGGCGGTCGCGCCTTCTATGAGAGTGTTCTTGCTTCTTGTTTGGCTGGCTAGTGGAGGCTTCTCCTTTGCCAATGTGATAACAAAATGCCATTATTGGATATTCAAATGGATTATCCTCATCAAAGCTCTGGTCATCCCCAATTTCCAAATCTGGCAAATTATCCCAAAATGCCATCCATACTTCATCTGCAGCTGACCAAAACGATGGCGATGGCTCCCTAGCATAGAGCTTTGGACATCCTTCGGGCTGGAGGTAATCCCCAACAATCTATGGCTGGAACCATGACTGCCAGCGGTGTATCCTTTTAGGATATGAAAATAAGTCCTTTAGACGCTCTTCCATTTCCTTCTGCTTTGCATGTTTGATCTGACGCTTTCATCCCTTAACATCTCGCTAATGGGACTTCTGGGATATCTTTTGGGTAGACAAGATCCCAAACTTCATCATCAACCATGACTTTCTCTTGCGCCTCTTGGCTAAAGGCTTTTGAAAACAGATGATCGGATTCCTGTCCCAGCCTTGCTGAATTGGAAATTTCTTTCATTAATATGTTGTTAGATGTTGCCTATGTATCTTTCTTTGGTGTAATTATTCTACTTTTCATACAATGGTTAATAATTCTCCTCACTGCCTTGCATTTAATCGTTGGGTGATTAATATACTGATGGTAATGATAGTATAGGGGGTGGTTCACTTGATCCACTTCTGCTGGGAATAAGGGTTCTGGTAGCCTTATATTGCCTGATTGAATGAGCCATAATAGGATTGGCACTACTTCTTCATCAGAGTACTGGTATTTTGGCTCTAGAATCTCCCTTTTCTTCGACTGTCTATCATTACCACTAATTTTGGTCTCAGTGGTATTGACAGAGGTGTTCTGTTTGCTTCTTTCATATTCTTTCTTTTTAGACCAGAAAGTATTTTCTTTTTGCTTGTCATCCTGGGCTTTGATTTTTCCAGAGAGGGAAAGGAGGCGTTCTTTCGGCTTGCCTCATTAGCCAACTCTCGAAAAGTGATGATCTACTCATTTACCAAGATTGCGAGGTCAACATTAATGCCATTGCGGCACAGGTGGACTCTTTGCTTCTCTGTTAAGGTTGCCTCACATTTGCTGGCCTCCTTCTACCAGTGAGAGATGAATTCCTCTACCGATTCGTCATCCCTTTGCCTTATAAGGGAGAGGTCGGCTAATGTTACATCTTTTTTAGTCACAAAGAACCTTGCTAGAAATAGGTTCTACATATCATTCCAAGTCTTGACTAACTCCGCTGGAAGCGTCAAATATCACTGGAATGTTGGTTCCTTGAGCGATGAGTCAAATAATCTCAAGCAAAGATTGTGATAAACAACATAGTTTCCCATCTTGAGATTGAAGAGGGTGAGATGATGCTGGGGATCATCTGTTCCATCGAATGTATGAAAGTCTACCATCTAGAAGCCTGGTGGGAAGGGCTCATTCTCAATCTCTAGTGAATACGACCGATGATAAATATTTAGCACTTGGGAAGGCAGGTTTATTTGCCATTGGACCATCCAGTCATTTATCATCTCATTAAAGTATGCCATGGGATCTGGATTCATCTGATATGGTTGTGCATGCGCATTTGTGCTGAATGGTTGTGGTGGAACATTCACAGCAAATGGCTATGCATGAACATTAATATTGGGCAGCCACCAAGGTGAAGCAACTAGAGAAGCGAGGGGTGAGACATCCGGTCCTAGGGGATCTCCTCTTGGTGGGTTAAAGACAAACGGTCCCAATGGCATAATCGTTTCCATAGAGGGAAGATTAAGAGGGCGTGAAGCATTGGATGGTTGGCCAGGATTGGAGGTTTGGCCAATATTCTGTTGTGCATATGCCTCTCTTAACCCCTGATTTTTAGTCTCAAGCAGCTCTAATCGTCCCATTGTCTCTTCTATGGAAGCAGGAGCTGCACTTCCCTCAGCCATGTAAGACGTGATCGTCGAGATAAATTGATGTTTATGCATCAATTGGCGGGGAGATGTAGACACTTAATCTTCCCTTCCAACATCTTTTGATAGAGAGTGAAATATTAGGGGAGGCACCATGGATCTAGCCATCGACCTTGTGATGATTCCCTGATGAGGTGGGCTAGGCAATGCAAGCAATAAGTCCCCATCGACTGAGGTGGCGCAGACACTAACAGGTTGCACTTTTCTCTTCTTCTAGTCCCTTTTCCTTGGGCTACCAGAATCGGCCCTTCTTTCTCTCTTTTCTATCTTCAATGCTTTCCTTGGCATCTGTAAGGTGCCTGTTCAATCGATCTCTCTTCTCTGAGAACAAGAGAGATTGGCTAAAGTAGAGAACATATTGCTTTCCCAGTATTTATTCTGGGATGGAGATGGTCTTCTTACTATTGCAGTGTGCTTCTCGGATGGTAGCTTCCATCCCTCCTCCTTTTCTTGAATAGTTAACCTACGAGTTGATCTTTTCTTGGACTTTCCTTTCTTCGTCATCCATCTTCCAGTTCCATTGGTAGGTTGAACATAACCCTTGGAAGCTTTGCTCTGTGCATTCCTTCCAAAGGGGCCGGTAGGTTTGGGATTGAAGGGAGCTCATGTCTGCCTCCCGTTGATTACATTGGCGAGGTCGATAGCTACAACCTTCTTCTGTTTTGGGAGAGCAGAGACCTGGGTACTCCCAGTCTTTGGAGAGTTTGGAGTGGTATTGCAAACAAAGTCATCTCCAATGATCCTAGGAGCATAAGGGGAAATAGTTCTTCTCCTTTGCCTCCTATTTTTCTTGTGCTTCTTTTCAACCTCGTTGTTAGGAGTTGAGTCAGTAGAAGTCACTTCTAGAGCCACTAGGGCAAGCTTCAATGCCACTGGAACTGCTCTGGAAGTTGTTGATGTAGCCCTGGGCGAGGGGAAAATCAGAGTCATATCCCTCTTGTAGATGGCAGATGCCAGGCCAATCGGCACCATAATGAAGAAGTGGGGAACACTCCTGTTAAAGTCATGCAGGGTGTTGACGGCGAAGTCGCTGCCTGGCAGAAATCCGAAAGCGAGTGAGGTTGCCATTAGGATTGATCTTGAGAGAAGAAAGAGAGTGAGAAAAGAAATGACCGAAGATCTGCAAAGAACAACAAAAGAGCTTAGTTAGTTTCATGAAAGAATAAAGTCTCTAAGATGCGTTAGTATTACTTTTCCTTAAAGATGAAGGGTGGGATGTTTCACATCGAGTTCACCATTTTGTATCAAGGATAAAAAATTACAAGAATTATCGTCTTTGGAATGAATCAAATAATTTTCATTTTTATTGATTTTTCTCAATTGATTACACTTACCGTGTACATCAGAAACATTGTATGTTCATATCCTAGACCACAAGTGGTCCTAATTACATCTCCACAATAGAGAAAATCCTTGATTAAAAGGAAAAGTACAATGTATCTTAGAAATCCAAAAATAAATCACACACTTTCTCTCCAAATAAATGTGTGCTATCTTTGAGATCACTGAGCACATTGCGATGAGTTGATATTTAGGAGATCGCCTCAAGTCAATGAGAGGATGGGATGACACAGTTCTAGACTGGATTGCCAGACACTAGGTCAACTAGAAAATGGGTGTTTTGATCCAATTGGTTTGTCTCAGGTGAAATCAAGACCGGGTGATTTCTATTATTTAGACTAGAGATAGTAGATATTTTGTGACCCAATTGGCATATCCCAGAAGGACTCAAACTGGGTGATCTCTATTGTGTTTTAGACCTGAAAGAGATCAGAAGAAAACAGGTGTCCTAGGTTTGGTTAAGCCTTCTCTCATTGCCCATGAGAAGCTTAGGAAGAGTGGGCTAGGTTAACTGGGTTTAGCTCGGCTCTCTCAATTACCCATGAGAAGCTTAGGAAGAGTGGGCCAGGTTGACTGGGTTTAGCTGTTTTGATGAATGGTATATGCTAAGGTTTGACTTAGTGAGTCATGACCCAGTGACTTGGTGAGTCACGACTCAGTGACTCAGTCCTAGACTTAGGCTTCTGAATGAGTTGGTGAGTGGAGTTTGCTAAGGTTTGACTCAGTGAGTCATGACTCAGTAACTCGGTCCTAGACTTAGGCTTTTGAATGAGTTGGTGAGTGGCGGTTGCTAAGGTTTGACTCTGTGAGTCACGACTCAGTGACTCGGTCCTAGACTTAGGCTTTTAAATGAGTTGGTGAGTGGCGGTTGCTAAGATTTGACTTAGTGAGTCATGACTCAGTGACTTGGTCCTAAATTTAGGCTTTTGAATGAGTTGGTGAGTGGTGTTTTCCAATATCATATAAAAAACTGCAAGCGGGCGATCTCTGCCGTTTATATTGTGAGAAATCGAAGATCCAGACTACATGAATCAAGCCTAATTACACTTTGAGTTAATTAAGCCTAATCATGATTAGCACTAATGATAATGATTAGTGCTAATAATAGTTCTGAATTAATTTAAGACAATGTCATTAATTTTTTGATTTATGGGGCAATTACATGATTTAAACAGGTTTTAATGTGTTTAGAATATCTAATTCAGTATTATCCTATTGTCCATTGGCCATATGGGACCCACCATTACCACAATATGGGTGGGACCCATGTGTGTACCATGGTGAGGCCATGGCGGGGTGCCCTTAGGCACTAGAGAGATTACCAGTGACCAAAGGCCACCGGTGTCAACTGAGGCACCTACCTTTTAAAGATTCCTCCAGCTCCTCCCCCAAGTTCCAAGAGAATTCTCCTTTCAAAAGTTCTCTCTTCCAAAAAATCCACCCTTTTTCAAGTAGAGGGAGGGGTATTTATAGGCTTTTGGTCCTCTAAGAGTAGTTTAGAAATTTCAGCTCCAACATGGGGGCATTTTGAGCATTTCAGCTCCACCATTGGGGCATTTTGGGGAACTCTTGGAAAATATGCCCAGCTTCACCAGTGGGGGTATTTTGGGAATTTCAGCTCCACCATGGGGGCATCTTGGGCATTCCAACTCCACCATTGGGGCATTTTGGGAAATCCTTTAGAAAATGTGCCCAGCTTCACCAGTGGGGGTATTTTGGAAATTCCAGCTCCACCATGGGGGCATCTTGGGCATTCTAGCTCCACCATTGGGGCATTTTGGGAAATCCTTTCGAAAATGTGCCCAGCTTCACCAGTGGGGGTATTTTGGGAATTCCAGCTCTACCATGGGGGCATCTTGGGCATTCCAGCTCTACCATTGGGGCATCTTGAGCATTCTAGCTCCACCATTGGGGCCTTTTGGGGGATCC
>JAYJMB010087904.1:0-20407 GCA_036873735.1 Pouteria campechiana
GATGGACTATCCAGAAGCCTCCACTTATAGCCCAGGACTTCCTTCCTTGGCTTTCCGATGTGGGAAGTGTCACAGTTATGCTTCAATCCTTCAACTAGCAAAATATCAGAAATAATTATCAAATGTGGTTGGCCGACCTTACCAATCCCAACCACTCCCCTTTCCCATTATCTCCAATGTCTGTTCCACCGTATTTCTCTTTTAGCTAAGTGAACAACTTCTTCTCCCTTGTCATGTGCCTTGAGCAACCACTATCAATGTACCACATGCTGCTTCTTGTGGCTCTCAAAAACATCTTCATTAACAAGGTTAGGCTTTAATTGTTGGTATCCATTTGAGAATGAGTATAGGGGGGTTACTGGTAGCAAATTTTGGTAACCATTGCTTCTTGGGTGACACTACTATAATGTTTGGAGACTGAATTACATTTACTGCATTTGCAACTATTTTAGGAATCCAAACAATAGTCCTTTTAGTCCTTTGTTGTCTTCTAGAATTATAACTCTATTTCTTATATTGTTGATCACCTTTATTCTTTAGTTTTATTCTAAACAAGGTGGAGGTTAAGGTCTATCTAAGGGCATTATTTTGTCCCTTAACCTGCTCAAGTTCATTGATAGTAGGTAATTTACTCTTGAGCAAATTATTTTCATCTTTTAATTTGTAACATTCATTGTCATTTTAAATAACTTATTTTTTTTATCTCCTTGTACTTGGCTTTTAGAGCCTAGAATTCAAAAATATAAACTTTCTAATTCATTAAAGAAATTTTGACATTCAAGTTTAGAAGTTACTTCATCTTCAAGAATTGCCATGAAGCTGATTCTGATGTGACATTCTTCGTAATCTCCTATTGTTGGTGACAGTCTGCTAAATTGTGCTTCATGATCTTTCTCATTGTCACTAGTATATCATGTAGCAACCATACTTTCGAGCACGCCCCACATAGCAAATGCTTTCTTTTTTTTTTTGAATTTCTTGTTGCTGCTATTGTTGTTCTTCTTTTCAGGATATGAATTATATATTTTTGTTTTGTTGCTCCCCTTGCTTCTTGTCAGGCTCTTGGCACTCGTAACGCATGCGGCTAGGTTTGCCACAGTTGTACTAGGTGGGGATATCTTTTCTTTTGTCTTTGTTTCTGAAATTTCTTGAATTGCTTTTAGCTTTTTTTTTGAATATGGTTCTGAATCTTCTAATTAGCATTACCATGTCATTGTCCTCATCAGCTCCACTCATTAAGCTTTAGTTTGTGAATCATTGTCTGACTAAGCTCTTAAAGTAATGTTTCTCTTTCCTTTTGGCTCTTCTAGAGCTTTCTGCTTCATAAGAACTTCATGGGTCATAAACGAACACATTAATTCTTCCACTGTCATCTTATCTAGACCTTTTGCCTCCTGGATTGCTATCACTTTTTTCATTCACTTTCTTGGCAAATATCTCAAGATCTTCTTTACCATTTTGGGTTCCTCATATTTTTCTTAAAGATCCTTCAAACCGTTGGTGATCTTTTGAAATCTTCCAAACATTTTTGATATTATCTTATTGTCCTGCATATGGAAGGCTTCATATTCCTACACAAGGATATTAATTTTGGTCTCCTTGACTTGATTAGTATCTTCGTGTATGACTTTCAGTTTGTCCCAAATTTCCTTTGCAGAGTTACATGCTGAAATCTTTTCGAACTCAGATGATGATAGTGCACAATAGTGATTATTTTTAACTTTGGCATCTCTCTCTACTAATACAATATCTTCTATGGTATATTTATGTTTTGTGTTCATAACAATCTTGCCATCTTTGATGATTTGCCATAGCTTATAGTTAGTGGACATCAAAAAGTTCTACATACACATTTTCCAGTACCAATAATTGATACCATCAAAAAATGAGAGTTTGATGGTTGACTATCCTTCAACCATGGTGTTGTGGAGTGTGTTTGCCATAGGGATCACTTCAAGTAGTTAAATATTCAATTATAAAGAGCAACTATTGAAGCCCGCTCTAATACCAATTGTTGGTTCTGATCTAAGGTAGCTCAAGAGGGGGGTAAATTGAGTTTTAAAAATTTTGGCCAATATAAAATCAAGGTGCTAAAAAGAATAAGGAGTAAATCACGTAGCACAATGCACATAGGTATTTTTATAAAGGTTTAGCCCACAATATGGTACTTACCCCTCTATCTAAGTCAGCCTTATTGTACTCAGGTTCCACTAAATACCTGTTGGTTTTACAAGCTCACCAACAAATTTGTTGGTTTCCAAAGAAAACCAACAAACTTATACAAGATTAATAAGCCCCTTGTTTGCTATCTCAACAAAGGAAATGCCTCTTATATTGCTAGATTTTGTATATAATTACAGTGCAACAGAAATAAATATATTGCAAAAAATACATAGTATATCATATTCCCTTAAGTTGTTGTTGAGATTGAGCTTTGAATGTAGATTTGCATTTTGCACAGTGGAGTTAGAAGAAAAACTTTAATGTCTAAGTAAATGCTCTTTAATTTCTTTCAAAAATTTTCTCTTTCTTGCTAACTCTTTGGAATGACCTCTCTTTACTCCTTTTATACTAAGATTCAAAATCTGTCCATTGGGGAAAATGACGTTCGTTAAATGTTAGCGAATTGCAGGATTTTTTGTCCGTGGCAGTGCTCTCGCGGGTTATTCAGTTTGAAGACATTTGGCAATGTCCAAAATGAACAACTATATATGCAATTAAGATTTCAGATTAACTAAATCATTCATCTTGCAATAGACTTCTTTCGAAACTTCTTTCGGCTATGTCCGAAAGTGAATTGCCATGTCCGAAGTTAAGATTTTGGACATAGAAGACACATGAACTATCTTGGCTGCTAGTCTGAATTCTAGCGATGCCTAGAAGTGAGATGGTAATGTCCGAAGTTAAAATTTGGATTAATAGAGGCATGAATTTCTCTTAGCTGCATGACTAAATTCTAGTGATGTTCAGAAGTAAGCTAACAATGTCCGAAGTTAATATTTCGGACTGAACAACTACAACAATGGCAATGTCCGAGCTTGGCGATTGGAATTTTTAGACTTGGACTTTTGAGATGCATTGGACTAACTTTAGCAATGTCCTAAATTGCTTTTGTAATTTCCAAACTTAGTTTTGTTATGTCTAAACTTAGTTTTGTTATGTCTAAATTTAGCTTTGAAGTACTAGCATCTTGGCTTCTTGTTCAGTATTGTTCGAACTTGGTTCACTATCTAAATTTGTCACACAATGTGTGAACTTTCTTGAGTCCAAAACTTAGTTCCTTTTCTTCTATTGAGGCCTTGTTTCTGTCTGAGCTTGGGCATCTATTTGATTTACTTTGGTAGTGATTTGAGGCTATATCCGAAGTGACTTTTGTTGGTCCCGTAGATTTGGCTAAAACTCAAGAGGGGATGGGTGAATTGGGTACTTAAAAATTATTGTTCAACCCCCTTTACGGTTAATCATCCTTCTAGCAATCGATCACTCAATTAATAAATGCTTAAAAGAATAAGATAATGATTTTTATAGTGATTCGAGTAAACACTCTACTCCACTCTTCCAAGAATATTTTTCTCTTATTGTCTTGGGTTCCACTATTCCTAATAGCAGAAATACAATAGTGCTCTCAGCACTCTTCAAGATTCTATCTCTAGGGGGTATAAACACAATGCTCCCATCACTTTAGCTCTTGGGGGCGTATTCACAGTGCTAGTCAAGAGAATCACCTATGTAAATTTAGAGTAGTCATCTGCTGTCACATATACATATCTTTTTCCTCTAAGGGTGACAATGTTTGATAGTTCAAATAGATCCATTTGCAATAGTTCCATGGGTTTGGATGTAGATACTTGATTTTTAGGATTGAAGGATACTTTGATCTATTTTGACAATCGACATGATTTGCATATTTGATTTTATCATAGTTTAATTTTGGTAGACCAATCATGAGATCCTTTGTCCACAAAGATCTGATGTTTGACATATTGATATGTTCCATCCTTTTATCCCATACCCATGGATCATCTTTGACAGCAATTAAGCATTTTTCAATAATGTCATCTAACTATACTAGATAAATATTTTCATGCCTTTCTTTGTTGAATAGTAGATCATTGTTTATACTGAATACATTACATGCAGATGGTTCAAACACAACTTTGTGACCCTTATCACATAATTAACTAATGCTTACCAAATTGTGCTTGAGTCCTAAATATAATACATCCTCTATGCATGTGTTGAATAAACCATAAATTTTACCTATTCCTTTGATAAGGCCTTTGTCATTATTGCCAAATGCAACTGTTCCTCTATTCATTGGTTTCAATTCTTTGAACAATTCTTTGAACAACTTCTTATTCCTAGTCATATGTCTCAAACAGCCAGACATAGCTTTGAGACTTACTTGCATTCAAAACAAAATTTTCTTTTACTTTTTTGGTACCCAAGTATTGGGTCCAGTGGTGTTAGTGGAATTGCATGTGGTAGAAGTTTGTGCATATTCTATTTGTTTCCATCTCATCTTTGCAACTTTTGCTTGCATCTTTTTGGCATAGCAGTCATACACTTTATGTCCAATTTTGTTATAGAAGTAGCAAGTGTTTGGAACTTTTCCAGATGCATTATATTTCACTAGTTTTTTAACCCAGGGATAACCCATGAACCTTCTAATGTTTGGATAGTTTTTCCTTTCTTCTATGAGATTCACTCCCTTGGACCATCTAGTAAATTTCTGTGAGTTTTCATCATCTGACTATTCACAACCTTATCCCTTTTTGGTAATTTGACTGATCATTCTCATGAACTTGGTCATAGATTATCCTAGATTAAAGAATTTACTTTGCATACTATTTAATATCTCTATCTCTTTCTTTAGATTTCCAGCCTCCTTTTGTAGAGATAGATTTATTTTAGCTAGTATAGAATTTACTTTAAGAGTTGCATCAAAGTATCTTTTCTTTTGAATAAGTTTCTGGCTAAGTGATTCAAACCCATTGAAGAGAGAGTTATATGATTGTTGTAACTCATCAAACTTTTGCATTTGACACAAGTACTATTTGGGCTTGAAGACTTAGAAGTATAAGAGTAATAGGAGTTTAACTCTATCTCTAGCTCCATTGTGCATTGCTCTTTGATGGTGATTTGATCTATTGATTCATTCTCCATCTGGGCTATGCAACATATTCTTGTAAGGTGTCCAACTTCATTGTTACCTTTCTCACTTGAGCTTGTTCTTGATGAGTCTTCATCATTCACATACATTCCTCTAGCTTGGTTTCTTGAGGACTTCTTGAAGTGTTTCTTTTTCTCTCTATCATCTTTCTCATTCATATTTACTTTTTCTTCATTGGGACACTCAGAAGACATGTGTCCGATCCTTCCACATCTATAACATATGGGGAGATCCTTCTTTCTTTTAGTCATTTTTTTCTATTGTCTAGGCTATCTCCTTGAGGTGCTACCTCTGCTACTTCTTGTAAACTTTCTAAAGTGTCTGACTAACATGGCCATATCATCTTCATATTATGATGTTGGATTATTGCTGCTTTCCTTGGTCACTTTCAAAGCAATACTTTTCTTTGGCTTGGTTGGTTCCTTCCTTTTGCTTTTGATCAGCTCATGTGACATTAATGAGCTGATAAGATCGTCTACCAGAAGAGTGTTCAGGTCCTTTGCTTCATCTATTGCTGTGATCTTCTGGTTTCATGATTCTGGTAGTGCCCTTAGTATCTTCATCACCTATTTAGAGTTTGTGGCTTCTTTTTCCAAACCTTTCAAAGCATTAGTAACCTTAAAAAAATGGGCATACATTTCTAATATACTTTCTAATTTATCCTAAAGTTTTCTAGTTCTCCTATCAACATATTTCTTCTAGTTCCCTTGACTTGTAAGGATCTTTCATATATAAACACTAATTTATTTCAAATATCTTTTGTAGTAGTGTAAAAGGATACTCTATCAAACTCAGATGAAGTTCATTCACAAAATAAGGAATTCATAAACTTTGCATTATTTTGGACTGAGGTGGTTTCCTCTTTAGTCCATAGATCTACTTCAGTAGTGATTCCAACTTTAATAGCCTTTCAAGACTTCATATAATTGGCTATAACGAATTGCTTCATTTTCAACTTCCAGTAAGCAAAGTTTGTTCCATCAAATAGGAGTGGCCGAGTAGACAATTGCCCCTCAGTAAATATTTGTAATAAGGATGATGTGTTTGCCATTGGATCACTACAAGTGTTTATGTAGTCTACTTTGATACCACTTGTTGGTCCTGTATATTTGTATAAAACCCAAGAGAAGATGGGTAAAGTGGGTACTTAAAAATGATTGTGGTACTTAAAAATGATTGTACAACCCCCTTTAGGATTAATCATCCCTCTAGCAATCAATTACTCAATCAATAAATGCTCAAATAAATAAGACACAATAATTTTTATAGTGGTTCGAGTAGACACTCTACTCTACTCTTCCAAGAACACTTTTCTCTTAGTGTCTTGGGTTCTACTATTCTCAATAGCAGAAATACAAGAGTGCTCCCAGTACTCTTCTAGATTCCAGCTCTATGGGACATGAAGACTCCCAATACTCTTCTAGATTCTTGCTTTAGGGGACATATTCATAGTGCTCCCAACACTCTTCTAGATTTTAGCTCTAGGTGGCATGAATAAATAGCTCTTGTTTGCACTCAAACAGTGATAACTCTTCTTGAGTCTAGTCTTAACCACTAGCTCAAGGAATTTACAAAGAATGGATATCAAAAGTTAAAGCATAGTATTTCTCAATAAGCATAGGGGAAGGTTTCTAAAAATTGAATGCAAAAGTAAATGATCTTCCCAAGAGGTGGTTGTGAGCCTTCAAAGAAATTGAAGAAGATTTGAATGCAGGCTCTTGATTGTTGAAGAATAGTAGAAGGTTTAGCTCAAATTAGTAAACGCTTTCAAGAGGATTTTTAAATGATTTTCTTAAAACTTTGTTCCTTCCTCCTACTCCAACGATGCTTCTTTTATAGCTGATTTGAATTTCAGTTGTTGGTGGCAGGTGAGCTCCATTAATGATAAAAGACCATTCATATTAGCATATTTGAATTCTTTAAATTTTACTTAATCCATGTATGTTGAAATGATTGCAGCATCGGCCTTGGAGAAGATGATTTTTGGTTTCTTAATAAGCTTTGGTCGAGGTATTGCTGCAATAGCTGACTCTTTCATCAATATGGAAAGGGTGTTATTAATGCTGAATAAAGAGTAACAATTCAGCTTTATTATTGCTCATCTTTTACTTATGATAGACAAAGTATTTGTCCAGCTATTCATTAGACAAAGTTCCTGTTTGTCTATTGTAAGTGGCAGACGAATCATGGAGATGTCATTTCATTACTTTGTCTGATGGGTTGTCTATTGTAAGTAACAGATAGATGCAATCAAATTATCCTCTCTAGTGCTTTGTCTTGTGGGTAGTCTATTGAATTATGGAAGCACAAATGACTTGTTTCTTCAAGGCTTCATCTGTTGAGTTGTCTATTGTCAATAATAGACAAAATGTTAAAGTGCAGACAAATTTCCTTCATTGCTTTGTCTGATGGGTTATCTGTTAAAAGTGATAGACTAAGCATTTAGGTGTAGATGAACTCTCTTCATGACTTCGTCTGTTAGGTTGTTTGTTGTAGATAAAAGATGAGCTTATTTCAACAGACAAACGCTATTAATCCACCAGATGAATTTTTTGCTCTATTATACAACTTTCACTTCTCTACTTTGTCTGTTCATAGCAGACGATCATTAGCATACTTATGATAGATGAAGTCTTTGTTCTACTGTGCAACCTATCACTACTTTGCTAGAAGATCTTCACCTCTCTGCCTTTGTCTATTCTCAATAGATGACCATTGCCTTAACTATGACTTGCTTATGAAATATGAAGTCTGTTGTATGCACACTGCTTCACAATCATCAAATATAATCTTCCTCTTTGATAGACGAATGGAAACAATTGAATCCTTTTCATTCATGCTTTATCTATAATAGCATTTTCGTCTTTTACTTCTTTACTCGCCCAAGCTTTAATGCCATGAAATATGGTTTTTGTGCTCATAATTCATAAGACCTGCAACTTGATTCTGCATGCTAAAATCTTGAAAATAACCATTAGTACATAATCTTTAATCAAGTTTTGTTTATCATTGAAACCATGTATTTATACCACCATTCTCCTCTTTTTTGATAATAACAAAACTTGATTAATAATTATCTCATAAAAGATAATCTTCCCCTGAATGTAGCAATCGAAAATGTTGCAAAGTTTAATCAGTCCTCAAGTTGCCATCTTCTGATATTTCCCTTGTCTTGTTTTATATATATTCTCTCCTTGATTATTTAAAATGTATTCTTCACCTGATTAGTTAAAGATTATGCATGTTTGGATTTCCTTTTTGAGATATTATGCATAGTACTTCTCCCTCTTTTTATCATAAGCAAAAAGAAATATTCACTCCCAATAAGTACAGGCCAAACATGAAGAGATAAATGAACAAAGATGTTATTTCATTTCATTTTAGCACGAGCAAAGATACAAAGCAGGTTAGCCTAGATATAAATATTCTAAGTTTGGGGAGATGAAGCTAGATATTGTTGTGGATCCTGAGGAAGGTGTCCACAAGGTGGGGGGATGTGCATCCAAAATTTGGAGAGGTTTCTTCAAGTGTGAGAAACCAAAGTTTTGGATGGTAGATGGGAAGATGAGAGGTTGGAGATGGATGTAGGACTCTTGTTTATTCCATTCTCCTCCTCTTCAAACACCCAAGATGATGGTGGATTAGGGCTATCTAGTTATGATGAGATTGAAGATGAAAGTTTGCAAAGCCAGAGTTTGAAGTGAAGTGCTTTTGCATGATAGGTGTAAATAGAAGCACTATCATCCTCTAGGGAAACAACTGAAGAAGCAATAGTTGAGTCTTCAGTTCCCACCACACGCTTGTCTTCTTGCTATAATTGCTTCCAAAGTGTTTTTCTCTATAGAGTTTTCATCTTTGTGGTGCAAAGAAGGATTATGATTCAAGGGGTTAAAATAGATTATATGTGGGAGCCATACGAGGTAGTTGATATGATCTTTTTGGAATGAAAGAAAACTTATATTAAAAATAGAGTCTGATGTGATAACGATAGCTATAAGTTAATTCTAATAAGAAAATGAGGTGTGCTCGACCTTAAATATTAATATTCAGACAAAGTGTGAATAGGACACTGTTTAGATGTAACTTACTTTGTCTGAGAAGAAGTCTAGTCTCATGAAAGCATATTTAACATTACAATTTCAGGCACAAAAACATTAAAGATTTCATTCTTAGATCATCATGTTAGTCATGCCTAATTCTCTTCTAATGTTCCAGAAGGTGTCGGCTTAGTAAAAATGTAAGCAAGTTAAGCACTTGTGAGCACATATTCTAGACATATCATGTTTTTCTATATGATCTCTAATAAAGTAGTGCCTAGTTTCTATATGCTTAGCTCTTGAATGTAGAATAAGGTTTTTTGTTAAGCACATGACACTATTGTTGTCACATTTGATGACTATGTCTCTATAGCTTAGCCCATAATCAAGAAGTTATTGTTTCATCCACAGCAATTGGGATCAATAACTTCCAGCTGCTATATATTCAACTTTTGCTATAGAGAGAGCAACACTCGTTTGTTTAATAGAGAACCATAATACTAAATTATTTTCTAGGAATTAACAGGTTCCACTAGTACTTCTTTTATCAACTTTATATCCTCCAAAGTCAGCATCTGAATATCTAATGAGTTACAAACTAGTTTCCTTAGAATAATAGAATCCTAGATTTGGTGTGTCAACTAAATACTTAAAAATTTGTTTTACTATAGTAAGATGAGACTCCCTAAGACTAGACTGAAATCTAGCTCATAAGTATACACTAAAGAGAATATTTGGTCTAGATGTAGTAAGATAAAGAAGAGATCCAATCATACTTTTATATTATTTTTTATCTACAAGTTTGCCCTTTTCGTCTTTATATATAGCCTTGTTAATGTGCTCATTGGAGTGCTTGCTACCTTAATATCTTCCATTTTGAACTTTTTCAACATTTCTCTAGTATATTTGGATTGGCAAATATAGTTTGCATCATCTCTTTGTTTAATTTGCAACCCAAGAAAGTAGTTCAATTGTCCCATCATACTTGTTTCAAATTCAACCTGCATGATCTTTGAAAAATCCTAATAGAGTTTTTCATTAGTAGCTCTAAATATAATGTCATCCACATAAATTTGAATTATTAGGATATCATTGCTAATATTTTTGATAAACAAGGTAGTATCAACCTTTCCTCTTTTGAATTTATGATCACTTAAGAATTTGCTCAACCTCTCATACCAAGCTTTTGGAGCTTGTTTCAAACTATATAATCCTTTGGTGAGCTTCTAGACATGATCGAGTTGGTCATCATTTTCAAAACTAGGGGGTTCTATATACACTTATTCACTTAAATATCCATTTAGAAATGCACTCTTCACATCCATCTATAATAACTTAAAGTTCTCATAGGATACAAAAGTGAGTAACATTCTGACAGCTTCTAATCTAGCTATAGGGGCATATGATTCTTCAAAGTCAATTCTTTCTTCTTGGGAGTACTCCTTAGCAATAAATCATGCCTTGTTTCTTACAACTAACCGACGCTCATCTAATTTTTTTCTAAATACTCATTTAGTTCTAATTACGTCAACATTCTCTAGTTTTGGAACTAATTCTCATACTTTGTTCCTTTAAAACTGGTTAAGCTCTTCGTGCATTGCTATAATCCAATTTTCATCATTTAAAGCTTGATCAATGCTAGTTGGTTCAATTATAGAGATAAAAGCATAATGACCATAGATATTTTGCATAGACCTTCTTGTTCTGACACCATCATAGACATTACTTGTGATTTGTTTTCTAGGATGAGCAGTAATAAATCTCAAATCAGTAGGAGGTAGATAGGGAACATTACCTACTCTTACCTCCTCCTCATTTTCTGACCTTTGTATGTCTTCACAGTTTATGCTATCATCTTGATCCTTTAATTTGAGCTTCTTTATATTTGTTGCAACTTCATTTGCATCACTAGCACACTCCTTTCTTGAGGTTACATTTGCTTCATCAAATTTAACATATATAGACTCTTCTACAACTATGTTCTCTTAATGTAAACTCTAAATGCCCTACTGTTAGAAGAGTAACCAAGAAAGATAGCTAAATCGCTTCTTGGATCAAACTTTCTAAGGTTATCTTTTCCATTGTCCAGCACATAGCATGAGCATCTAACGGGATGAAAATATGAGATATTTGGTTTCTTTCCTTTCCAAAGATCATATGGAGTTTTTTTTAAGATTGCTCTTATGGTAACTTTATAGCACATGACAAGCTACGCTAATAGCTTCTTGCTAGAATCTTTTAGACAATTTACTTTCATTCAAAATGGTTCTTGCCATTTCCTGAATTGTCCAATTTTTTTTGTTCCACAACTCCATTTTATTGAGGAGTTCTTGTGGATGAAAAACTATGGTGAATTCTTTTCTCATCACAAAAAATAATGTATTGGTACCTTACACAATGGTAGCTTAAGCCGGGGGGGGGGGGGGTGGCTGGATTGAGCTTTAAGTTTTGGCCAAAATAAAAGATCAAAGTGCTAAATAAATAAATAGAATAGATTGCACAGCACGTAGCATAAGATTTTTATAGTGGTTCGACCCTTCGCGGGTTCCTGCTCCACATCTCTTAGTCAGTTTTCTCTATTGATCTCAGGTTCCACTAACCCCTTGATCAACCTGATCAAATACATGTTGATTTTCCTATAAGCTCAGCAACCAACTTACTGGTTTTCCAAGCTAACCAGAAACTTTTACAACTTGTTGGTTTTCAAAGCTCACTAACAAAATTTTATGCTCTTAGTAAGTTTCCTACTTGCTTATCTCAATACATAAATACTAAGCACTTTGCTTGTGTTGTTAAATACTAAAAAAAAGTGTACAGATTAATGTCTTCTACGTAGGCAGACTTGTACATAAATTCAAAAACTTTAAGTGAATAAGTAAGCAATAAGAATAAGAGATTCAAACTCCTTGATTGAGAAGCGGTTTAGACTTTGAAAACTCTGACAGAGTTATTATCGTTGGAGTTGAACTTTGAAGGAAGATTTTGAATGCTCAAAACTTTAACTTTTTATAATTTCTAGTAGTATTTTTTATTGCATCTAAATGCATCTTTTATTGTCTGAGAGAATTTTTTTGTTGCTGACTATTGCAGACTTTCAAATGTTCAAAAATATTTTTTTTCACCTAACATTTTGTCTGATGTCTGACTTTACAATAATCTAGCATTGGTCTGCTACTTTTTCACTGATTTTTCTTCACTTAACGTTCACATGAGTATCGGATGCTCCAAAGTAGCTTCTTTGGTTTCATCGAAGTAGAGAGTGAACAGTCAATGTGTTAGAGAAATGATTTCGAATGTACTAAAGAATTGAATTTAGTTTCTTCGAAGTGGCGGAAGACCTTTTTACTTGCAATAATTCTTTGAAGAGTAGAGTTTGGATTCTCTGAACCTTTGATGCTTCATTAAGGGTGACTCTAAAGTAAGGTTTGACAACTCCAAAATTTGCTTGCTAACTTTGAAGTATATTCGTTGACTCTGAAGCATATCTTGATGATTCCAAAGCATATCTTCATGACTTTGAAGCATATCTAATTAATTGTGAAGTATGCTTGAAAACTCCAAAGTGTGTCTTGTTAATTCTAAAAGTGTTTTAAAGACTCTGAAGTGTTCTTGATGATTCTTATTTATATCATGACAACTCCAAAGGCTTTCTAATTGATTTTAGAGCATATCATGATGAATCTAAAGGCTTTTTTGTTGACTCCGAAGCATGCCATGATGACTGTAAAGGCTTTTCTATTGACTCCGAAGCATGCCATGACAACTCCAAAGGCTTTTCTGTCGATTTCGAAGCATGTCTTGATAACTCTAAAATATATCATGATCACTCAGAAAGCTTTTCTTGAAAAATTTAAACTTTCTCTTTTATTATTTTAACTATACATGTAATTTATATACTTAATTTTTAGGAGCATTTACTTGGTTTCTTCCTTTGACCATCATGAAGATTATTCTCAAGTTAAGTTTAGAAACATTTCAGCAAAATGTCTGAAAATGAATTGTTAGTACCTTAATGTTTCACTCATGTCCTTGCTCATCATCAAAACATACTTGGTTAAGAATGTTCATCATAAAATCAAACTATTTAAGATAGTATGTTCAACAAGTTTTCTGTTCTCAAATTCACCAACATGTTCATTGCAGATGGATACAATCGACATTTGTTTCTTATTTTGAGCTAGCTTTGAAAATGTATAAAATATTGAAAATGATTCATGTTTGCTAGTCAAGAGAATCACCCATGTAAATCTAGAGTAGTCATCTACTATCACATATACATATCTTTTTCCTCCAAGGGTGACAATGTCTGATGGTCGAAATAGATCCATATGCAATAGTTCCATGGGTTTGGATGTAGATACTTGATTTTTAAGATTGAAGGATACTTTAATCTATTTTGACAATCGACATTATTTGCATATTTGATTTTGTCATAGTTTAATTTTGGTAGACCAATCACGAGATCCTTTGTCCACAAAGATCTGATGTTTGACATATTGATATGTCCCATCCTTTTATGCCATACCCATGGATCATCTTTGACAGCAATTAAGCATTTTTCAATAATGTCATCTAGCTATACTAGATAATATTTTCATGTTTTTTTTGTTGAATAGTAGATCATTATCTATACTAAATATATTACATACAGATGGTTCAAACACAACTTTGTGACCCTTGTCACATAATTGACTAATGCTTAGCAAATTTTGCTTGAGTCCTTCTACATATAATGCATCCTTAATTCATGTGTTGAATAAAGCATAAATTTTACCTATTCTTTTGATAAGGCCTTTGTCATTATTGTCGAATGTAATTGTTTCTCCATTCATCGATTTCAATTCTTTGAACAACTTCTTATTCCTAATCATATATCTCAAATAGCCACTATTCATGAGCCATGCATTGCTAGACGTAGCTTTGAGGCTTAATCTGCATTCAAAACAAATTTTTTTGTTACCTTTTTGGTACCCAAGTATTGGGTCCAATGATATTAGTGGAATTACACGTGGTAGAAGTTTGTGCATATTCCTTGCATTTCTATCTCATCTTTGCAACTTTTGCTTGCATCTTTTTAACATACCAATCATATAATTAATGTCCAATTTTGTTGCAAAAGTAGCAAGTGTTTTGAACTTTGCTAGCTGCATTATATTCCACTCATATCTTTACCCAGGGATAACCCATGAACCTTCTAACATTTCGATAAGTTTCCATTCTTTTGCGAGATTCACTCCCTTGGGCCATCCAATAAATTTCTATGAGTTTTCATTGTTAGACTGTTCACAACCCTATCCCTTTTTGCTGATTTGACTGATCATTATCATGAACTTGGTCACAGATTGTCATGGATTGGAGAATTTACTTAGCATACTACTTAATATCTCTATCTCTTTCTTTAGATTTCCAACCTCCTTTTGTAGAGATAGATTCTTTCAACTGATATAGAATTTACTTTGCCAGTTGCATCAAAGTGTCTTTTCTTTTGAGTAAGTTTCTGGCTAAGTGATTCAAACTCACTGAAGAGAGATTTATATGCTTGTTGTAACTCATCAAACTTTTGTATTTGACATAATTGCTATTTGAGCTTGAAGACTTAGAAGTATAAGAGTAGTAGGAGTTTACCTCTGTCTCTAGCTTCATCGTGCATTGCTCTTTGATGGTGATTTGATCTATTGATTCATTCTTCAACTAGGCTACGCAGCATATTCTCACAAGGTGTCTAACTTCATTATCACCTTTCTTACTTGAGCTTGTCCCTAATGAGTCTTCATCATTCACATACATTCCTCTAGCTTGGTTTCTTGAGAACTTCTTGAAGTGTATCTTTTCTTTTCTATCATCCTTGTCATTCATATTTACTTTTTCTTCATTGGGACACTCAGGAGACATGTGTCCGATCCCTCTAATCTATAACATGTGGGGAGATCCTTCTTTCTTTCAGCCATTTTTTTTGCTGTCTAGGCTATCTTCTTGAGGTGCTGCCTCTACTATTGCTTACAAACTTTTTGATATTTCTGACCAACTTGGCTATATCATCTTTAGATTATGATGCCGATCACTACTGCTTTCCTTGATCACTTTCAAAGCAATACTTTTCTTTGGCTTTGTTGGTTCCTCCCTTTTACTTTTGATTAGCTTATATGACATTAGTGAGCTAATAAGATCATTTACTGGAAGGGTGTTTAGGTTCTTTGCTTTCTCTATTGCTGTGATCTTCTAGTTCCATGATTCTGTTAGCAGCCTTAGTATCTTTATCACCTATTCAAAGTTTGTGACTTCTTTTTTCAAACCTTTCAAAGTGTTTGTAACCTTAGAAAAGTGAGCATACATTTTGGACATACTTCCTCCTTCATCCTAAAGTTTTCTAGTTCTGCTATCAATATATTTCTTCTAGTTTTCTTGACCTGTGAGGATCCTTCATATATAAACACTAATTTATCCTAGATATCTTTGGTAGTAGTGCAAGAGGATACTATATCAAACTCAAATGAAGATAGTCCACAAAATAAGGAGTTCATAGCCTTTGCATTATTTTGGACTAAGGTAACTTCCTCTTTGGTATATGCATCTACTTCAGTAGTGGGAAGAGTGATTCCAACTTTAATAGCCTTCCAAGACTCCATATAATTGGCTATAAAAATTGCTTCATTCTCAACTTCGAGTAAGCGAAGTTAGTTCCATCAAATAGGGGTGGTCAGGTAGACAATTGCCTTTCAGCAAATATTTGTAATGAGGATAATGGGTTTGCCATTGGATCACTATAAGTGTTTATGTAGTCTACTTTGATACCACTTATTGGTGCCATAGATTTGGCTAAAACCCAGGAGGGGAGGGGTGAATTAGGTACTTAAAAATGATTGTATAATCCCCTTTAGAATTAATTGTCCCTCTAGTAATCAATTACTCAATCAATGAATGCTCAAATAAATAAGACCAAATGATTTTTATAGTGGCTCGAGTAAATACTCTACTTTACTCTTCCAAGAACACTTTCATCTTAGTGTCTTGGGTTCAACTATTCCTAATAACAGAAATACAAGAGTGCTCCCAGCACTCTTTTAGATTCCAACTCTATGAGGCATAAACACAGTGCTCCCAGCACTCTTTTAGATTCCAGCTCTATGGGGCATGAACACAGTGCTCCTAGCACTCTTCTAGATTTTAGCTTTAGAGGGCGTACCCATAGTGCTCCTAGCACTCTTCTCAATTTCAGTTCCAGGGGGCATGAATAAATAACTTTTGTCTTCACTCAAACAGTGACAGCTCTTCTTTAGTCTAGTCTCAACCACTATCTTAAGAAATTTACAAAGAATGGATATCAAAAGTTGAAGCATAGGTATTTCTTAGTAAGCACAAGGGAAGGTTTCTAAAAAAAGAATACAAAAGTAATTGATCATCTCAAGAGTTGGTTGCAAGCCTTCAAAGAAAGTTGAGGAATATTTGAATACAAGGCTCTTAACTCTTGAAGAATAGTAGAAGGTTTAGCTCAGATCAGCAAATTCTCTCAAGAGGAATTTTAAATGATTTTCTTGAATACTTTGTTGCTTCCTCCTGCTCTAATGATACTTCATTTATAGCTGTTTTGAATTTCAGTCATTAGTGGTAAGTGAGCTCCACTAATAAAGAAGACCATTCATATTAGCGTATTTGAATTCTTCGACTTCTGCTTAATTCTCATATGTTGAAATGCCTATAGTGCCGACCTTGAAGAAGATGATTTTCAGTTTCTTAATAAGCTTTGGTCAAGGTATTGCTGCAATGACTGACCTTTTCATCAATATGGAAAGGGCGCTATTAATGTTGAGCAAAGACCATTGATTTGACTTTACCATTGCTTGTCTTTTTCTTATGATAGATGAATTATTTATCTAGCTGTTAATCTGACAAAGTTCTTATTTCTCTTTTGTACATAGTAGACGAATCATGGCAATGTCATTTCATCACTTTGTCTGATGGGTTGTTTATTATAAGTAACAAACAGATGCAGACAAATTATGCTCTCTAGTTCTTTATCTTGTGGGTTTTTTGTTGAACTGTAGAAGCATGGATGACTTATTTTTTTAGCACTTCGTTTGTTGAGTTGTCTATTGTTAGTAATACATGGAATGTTGGAGCACAGACGGATTTCTTTCATTGCTTCATCTAATGGGTTGTCTGTTAAAAGTGACAGACTAAGCATTGAGGCACAGACAAACTCTCTTCATAGCTTCATCATTATCTATTGTGGATAATAAATGAGCTTAGTTTAATAGAAAAATGCCATTACTCCACCAAATGATTTTTTTACTCTGTTATATGACTTTCACTTCTCCACTTTGTCTGTTCATAGCAGACGATCATTAGATTACTTATGATAGATAAAGTTTTTGTTTTACCATACGACCTTTCACTACTCTGCTAGAAGATCTTTACTTCTCTGCCTTTGTCTATTATTAATAGATAACCATTGACTTAACTATGACTTGCTTATGAAAGATGAAGTTTGTTATAAGCACATTGCTTTGCATTTGTTAGATATAATCTTCTACTTTGATAGACGAATGGAAACAACTAAATCTTTTTCATTCATAACAATACTTTGTCTTTTGCTTCTATACTCACCCAAGCCTTGACGCCATCCAATATGTATTTTATGCTCATTTTTCGTAAGACTTGCAACTTGATTCTAACATACTAAAATCTTGGTAACAGCCATTAGTACACAATCTTTAGTCAAGTTTTGTTTGTCATTGAAACTATGCATTTATACCAATAACTTTGAGGCTTTTTAACAATGCCTACCATATTCTTTGAGCATTTACATTTTCTTCATAGTGGATTTTGTCTCTAATTTGGTCTTGTATGCACTATCCACTTATGTTATTTCCCTGACATATTATTCATTACTGCACACTTGGAAAATATTGATCAGTAGCTTAAAATTTTTTTACTCACATGCTTTTTCTCATTATCAAAACTTGGTTGGTTAAACATATTCATCATCAAAATTAATCCAAGTAAAAGAGGTTTGGTTCAACACATGCTTTGTTAGATTGAATAATAAATGATTCTTGGATAACATGCTAATGCAACAACATTAAGTTTTAACTTCATGACATAGTTCCTAGTCATAAAAGGGTACTATTTTTACTATTTTGGACTAAAAGTCCATAGATCTCACATAGTGATGATTCAGAAAGCTAATGTGGTGGACTTATAGCACATACAATGAGATATGTATGCTATTGCAGAGCTCCTACTTTATAATGCTCTAACACAATATAAATGACTATCCAACTCCTTAAAAAGCATCTAATATGAGATTCTAACACATGAATCTCCATTTAGCTTTTTACAGGCTACATGGAGATGTGGACTTAGTCCATATATGACTAGATAACTAGTTTCATCTTAGTCCAACTAAGGTGCTCAAAATTTATCGAACCCTTGCCTACTCTCTAAGCGCCAAGGAGATCACATACACATGGTAGCCATGATCTTTAATTTCTCATCCTACTTGGTATCTCAATGTCGTGGTGATTGCTAGTGTAAGAAGAATGATCTAAAGCCTGATGACATTAATTCCTTAGATTTAGATATATGCCTCAAATTTTCATGAATGAAAACTTATTTCATTAACATATATATTAAATTCAATACTAGCCCATCAACTATGCAAGCTAAATCATGGTTACTCCCATAAGTATAAAGGCATATCCTAAAGTAGTTTTTTTTCATCTCTATCAGTAGACCTATTTGAATCTTCTCTTCATCTATTTATGATATTGCTCAATACTAAGAACTAAATCTTTACCATTAAAGCTATTTCATCCTACATAACAATTAGCCATTTATTAGAGGTAGGCAATTTTATAGCTTCATTGAAAGAAGCTAGATCATCATCATCCTTAGCAAAAAGGACTCTCCTCCATTTTTTGAGTGACGATGAGGAATAATTCCACATTTGCTTTTTCGTATTTATGGATCTTGTGAATCTTGTGATGGAATATTCCCACTTTGCAAGATGTCACTCCCACTACTCCAGCTATCATTGTACGAGATTATGGATCATCCTCTTGCCTATGAGATAAGGATGCATCATTTTAATCATCTTGCAACACATAAAGTCCAAAATGTTTCTTGACTTCACCAGTGCTTGGAAAATTATTTTCTAGGAAATCTACATCATGCAATTCAATCTTAGTTAATCAATCTTTTGAATATTTACCATACATCACAAAATCTTTTAAGTGTTTAGAATACCAGATAAAGATACTCTTACTAGCACTAGGCCTTAACTTTCTATGTTTGTCAGAAGGTTGTGAACATATCTTGCACATCCCCATGGATGAGGCCTTCTAAAGTAGGTATTTTATTATTCCATAACTCATATGGAACTAACTTTGAAGGTACTTGATTAAGGATTTAAGCTATAGTCAAAAGTGCATCTCCCAAAAAACAAATCGGGAGATTAGCTTAAGACATCATTGGCTTGACCATCTCTAAAAGAGTACAATTCCTTAGCTTTACAACACCATTTTGTTGATGAGTATTATGGATTTCTTACTACCTCTATATGCTTTTTGCCTCACAATATTCTTTGAACTAATCAAATAAATATTCTTGGCCTTTAGCAGTGTGAAGAACCTTTAAGTTCTTCTCTTATTAATTTTCTACCACTTTCATGAAGCGCTAAAAACAAATTAAAGCTTTGGATCAATGTGATAGCAGAACTATTAAGCCATAATGTGAGTAATCATCCATAAATCATATAAAATAAAATACATCATCACATGATTTAGCATTCATGGGTCCACAATTATCAGAATGAATTAAATCTAAAGGATGAGAGGCTCTTATGACTATTGGTCCCGTGCTATGGCTTAAGCAAATAGATCTAATGGAAGTGTGTTAAATACACCATAATATGAAACCACCTAGAAAAAATTAAGATCACAAAAATTATAGTGTTTAGCAATATCTACCTACTCCACCCTCTACGTCAAATTCTCAGACTTGGGTTCCACCAGTCAACTTTATTTGATTTCTATTTCCTATTTTGATGATGAACAAACTTGGATGAAATAAGTATTACTATGTGATTTGATGATGATGTTGGTCCCTTATAGAAGAATAGCTCAAGAGGGGAGGGGTGAATTGAGCATATAAAAATTATGGCCAAATAAAACTTGATGAGCTAAGAGAAAGTAGTGAT
>JAYJMB010087905.1:0-20405 GCA_036873735.1 Pouteria campechiana
GAGAGAGAGAGAGAGGGAGGGAGGGAGGGAGGGAGGGAGATTTCTTTAGGATTTCTTAAAGTAGTTGACATAGTGCTAGCAGATAATTCAAATCTTCTGTTCTCATTGCGTGAATTGACTCAGTGAAAAATTCATCTTTCTGTCAATGTAGATTCAATACCAAATAGTATTCATCCTATAGTGCAAACGTTCCTACATGACAATAAATAAAGTTGTTTACATCTAAGATGAAAAGTAACCTAAAGCATTGATTAGAATAGAGAAAGAAAACCACCCTCACTAGAAAGAATATGATGTAAGCATGGGACAGATAACATGGAATGGATTACGACAAAAATGTATGCAAAGGCATAATTAATCATACTGCAAAGAAATATTTAAAAATGTAAGGAGAAATCTTATCATCTTCTTGGAGCAGCTGTTTGAATCCCATTGAAAGATTTTTGATGTAGCAGTTACAACCAAAACCATTTATTGGTTCTCTCTATCCTGATAAAACAGGAATTAATACTAGCAACATTCTAACTAATAAGATGAATCTTGCACGTGGACACAAGAAACTTAAATTAATTAATTGCACTGGCTTGTGGGATCAAATGTGTGTGTGTGTGTGTGTGTGTGTGTGTGTGTGTGTGTGTGTGTGTGAGAGAGAGAGAGAGAGAGAGAAAGAGAGAGAGAGAGAGAGAGTTGCGCAGCCTTTCTACTATAGATTTCATGCGTAAGAAGGAAAAAGGAAAGAATGAAGAGGCAAACATGATCATGAGATCATGGGCCTGGCTTTTGCATAGAATTCAATTCACCAAGGAATGCTTCTTGATCTTCCATATTTTGAACTGGCTTAATTGGACCACCTTGATTTTCATACACACCTGGTTTTTCAAGAAACTTAATCATCTTAACCTTCTATCTAGCAAACAGATTATCACCAGTAAATTTTTCTGCCTAGGAACATTTGGATTATTTTGTAGACTGTTGTAACCTTTATATGTCCGTTTGGTGGAAAGGAGGAATAATAAACTTTCAAGCTGGAATAATTGCTTAAAAGATTACACTACTTGACACAGTTTTATACATTTTATTGAAAATATGAGCAACATGCCATTTGGCTGTAGTCAGGCTTTTATGCCACTGATTCTACTGATCATTTTTAAATGAAAGTGGAGCATCAAGGACCCTGATCCTCGAACCTTATACGCATCTCATTCTTACTCGTTTTAGATTTGTTAGTTAAACCAAAATGAAACACTTTTGCTTGGCATGCAAGCCTCCATCCAGTAACTAAACCTTGCAGATATATTAGATCTTCCGTCTCAAATTTCAGGCCTAATCCTGCTTGTGTGAGCCCAAAACAATCTAGTAGTGAAGATTTACTTATTCGTTTTTTCAATGGCCATCCATTTGCCGTGCATGGGGCATCAGGTCTGAAGAGTGATCCTCAAAGGAAATCTCTGATCTTGGACCACTTTGGCATTTGTGGCTGCAAGCATGGGCTTAGAGTCCATCCACTTATCATGTTCATCATGTGACATAAAAAATGCCTAAACAGACAAACAGACATTCGTTTGCAACATTAGAAATAGACAACATTTTTCTACAAGTATGACACCTCTACCAGGACGAAGTTGTATGTGTCAAAATAATCTGAGAAAACATTGTTTATTGTATCAAAGAATCTTTGCCACTTTCGTCTCTGCAATGATAGAATGTAAATAGGAAAGACTGGGAGCAAATAGAAATGATTCATTATGAGACCCGGCCACCAAATTTCACATGGTAAGCTCGTTATTGTATTAGTTATGCGACGTTGAGAGAGGCACACTCTCATTTTACAGCATTTCATGGGTATTTATATCTTGGCTGGAGTCTCATCTCCATTGGGTCGGTACAACAGCTGTAAGCGCCATTTGTGCATCACAATATTCCTTAGAATAAGAAATTTATTAATGTAAATGTTCGTTGGAGAGAGAAAAATAAATACCTCTTGTAGCTTGTACTGCCAGCTTTAAAAGTTGAGGAAGCTTGTGAATGGAAGGCAACACTAATAATCAGTCAAGATACTCCATTCCATACTATTATCTGCAGCAAATTAAGCAGTAAGAATGGTTAGAATCATCAAACCAAGGTGTTATTTCAGAAGCATGAAATAGAAATTGGGATTTACTGCTTACATATGTCAGAATCATGATTAGAGCTGCCTTTGTACATGCTTATCATGGCTAATAATTTTGCTTCTAATGATCAAATGCCCCAGACCATGGCATTGGTGTACTCCCTATTTCTGTGAAGGAATTAACAGTTCATATTGATAATTTGCTGCTGCCAAGTTCAGTTAGGGTTTTCCTTGTGAATGAGATGTTTGCAAAACCCTAACCAAATTACTGCCCCACTGATTAGATTAGAAATTCATATATCAATTTTATTGACAAAATGGCCCACCCATTTGTATAGAAAACTTGTAACTTGTCCCTTTTAGGTTCTAGACTATTCATTCACAGTATGTCCCCATGTATTAGTTTGCAAATATCTTCACAAGATTTAAAGCGCAAAAAAGGGTGCACTGCTGATGAGCTTGGAGGCTTGCAAAGTTATGGATGTAGCATACTCACAAAATTGCCTTGAAAGGATATTGTTAAACATCAATATTTTGTCCACCAAACTTGGATTACCATTCGATGAATATCTGTTGGATAGTTAATTAGAGTTGCTATTCAATATTATTCTCCAAGTTAAGCCCCATCTATTAAAAGGACCAATTCTTAGAATGTAATCTGGAATATTGCTGTAACTACTGCATACTTCCTTTTAACTTAGATAACAAAATTGCTAACACATGCATGCATACCGCATTACCATAATGCCTTTGGCCACCCATGCTGAGATAGTTCTCAATATACCCTTTACCCATTCACTTTACAGGAAAACATGGAACTGTCTTATATCAAAAGAAATGGATAATATCTTCTGATTAAAAAAATCCAAGAAGAACTAGTAGAAACGACGATTATTAAACCAGATACTAATCATTGAAGTACAAGACATATTATGTCACAGCATGACATGACGTACAAGACAAGAGTCATACATAATAAAAGCATGCCTTACTATAGAGTACTTTACTGCCCCGCTAACAAAACAGCCGTCCAAACTGTCTTAAAAAAGGTGAAATTACATAACTACTTTGGAAAGCAGCTAATGCATGCCTATTAAAAACATTCCACTACCAACCCCTGGAACTCTAACGTTTGTAGGTTTTCAAAACCCGGGGTCTTACCCCCCCAGTAAGTAATGCTTGTACATTCTACAAGATTTCATGTGCCAATAGCAGTAGAACAGCACTCATGCAGCTGGAGCATAGTCATAGTCATCATCTCCATCATCATCACCATCACCCTCAGATGCAGCTGGGGCATAGTCATAGTACTCATCATCATCATCACCATGATCCCCTTCCATTGGTGCAGCAGGGGCATAGTCATAGTCATCATCACCATCATCATCACCATCTCCATGCTTCTTGAGCCATGAAGACTTGGCCACGAAAATGTGAGCCATCTTATGGTTGTGTATAGAAAGAAGGGCAGAGTAGAGGATTGCTAAGAGAAGGAAGAAAATGCAGATGGGGATTTAGAGGCCTGATGGAAATTTGAATTGGGATGGTGGTGTACATATAGGAGGAAGACATTGTGTTAGGCGCAAGTTCTCCACGTGCAGAGCGTGCATGGATCCTCCCAAGGTGTGGTGAGCCTAATGCAAGCTACACGTGGTTGGCAAAGAGAAATGCCACGTGTGGGTCCACACATACAGCTCATTGTCACGTTGGAAAGCCTCTTTCGGGGGTGATAGAAAGGGCAAACTGGATTCCTAAAAGCATCTCTTGGCTAGCAGAATGGGCCAAATAGAGTCATAGGAAAGATAGAAAGGGAGAAAGGCTGGGGTCGGTGCCTGTTAGTGGCGTGTAGATATGATTCCTTGGAGAGCATTCCAGATATTTTGCTTATGCTAGTCAAGGTCATGCAATGCTGTTACCAGGTGGAAAGAGCGCCACTGTTTCAGGTGGGCCATGCAGTCTTGCAATTCTAGCATAAGGATTACAACTTCAGAGGCTAGAAATCACGACTTCAATGTAATGTTGCTTTCAACAAGTCTGCCAAAACTTGGTAATTAGCCTTTCTTAATGTTTCTTATGTCATGGCTATTTGAAAGAAGATGACTCGCCTATAGTCCTTTTTTTTTTTTTTTGAGTTAAAAAAGTTATAAGCTAGCCATGGGAAGACGCGGACCTAGTCCATCTGAGATTTATTAGCAATACTGAAAGTAGGGTATGACAAATGGCCTAATTCTGTGGACATGATCCCATGATTAAGTGTTGGAGACAATTGTTATGACTGAAGTTGACAAATAACATTTGCCTGTGATTTGAAGTTTCGAGGTGTCCATTATAATTTTTCATGTGGAGGATGCCTCCCCAAATTTTTTATTTAAATGATCCCATTTTAATGCCTTGAATTATATCCTTTTTTCGCCCCTTAATTAATAGGGCTAGCTTAATTGGTTCGTGTATCAACAGTTTATTTTTGACGGAACACAAGGAGACCAACCAAATTAGCATCTCCAGACTGTGTTGTGAAATTCAATTGGATCTTCAACATTAAGAGGATGTTTGCTAATGAGAAAAAAAAAGTGGCAATTTTTTTCATCTTTTTCCACTCATTTTTATACACTTTTTAATATAATTTAACATTTTAACTACCTAATAATCTTCTTTTTTCTATTATTATCTATATTTTTAATAATAATTTTATATTTTTTCATACAAAAAGCTTGTCTATTTTATCTTTATTCATTTAATTTCTGATTATTAGTTTATTAACCTCTATCATATACACAACATACTCTTTCTATTTTTTCTCACTTTTTTACAATTTTTTCCTTCACATCTTTTCCCTATTCCCAAGCCTAAGAGTCTATTTGAGAAAAAGAAAAGAAGAAGAAAAAAATAAAATGTGAAAAAATAATGAAAAGAAAAATAATATAATTTAACAAAAAATAATGATTAGAAATAAATTAATTAAAGATAAAATAAATATTTTTTATATAAAAATATGAGAAATAATAATTAAAGTTATAGATAATAATTAAAAAAATAAAATTATTAGGTTAAGATGTCGAATTATATCAAAAGATGTAGAAAAGAGTATATTTTAACCCTCTTTTTCCTATTTATGAAATAGGAAAAATCTTTACTTGTTTTAATGGAATGGTTAAAATCAACCAAATTACATTATCCATGATGCAATAAATATATAATTAGAAATTAGTTATGATTCTAGATCTTTATTGGTCTTTTAGAAAGTGTTTTTGAAAGATGGTGTATTAGAAAAGTATGATAAGTCTAATAAAGAATAACATTAACAAAATAATTTTTTTAGTAGAAAGTAAAGATAAATGAGTAAAAATATAAGTAATAATAAAAAATAAAATTATTAATAATAGTTAAGATGTCACACTAATCAAAAATAGATTGAAAGTAGAATTATTAATCAAATTTTATAAGAAATTTATTTTGTTAATTTTACATGTACTTTTCATAAGAATTTTATTTTTTTTATTTATATTCTAATTATTACCCCGTATCTATTCTAACCTTGTTAATTTTATGGTGATATCATTCCCTATACTACTGATGTTATCTCCTTTTCCTTCAATTCAACCAATCACAAGCTTTAAGATGAACCACGAAAATTGTTTTTGAAATAATTTCCAATAAAACCAGCCAATCGGTTATTTAAAGGAAGAGTTAATTCAATTAATTTGAGAGTAACAATGCTTTCAAGACTTTTTTAAGAAGCCCCAAAAGCTACTACGTAAGACCACACTGCACTTCCCATTACCAACTTCCTCCAAATAGAATTGGACGTGCAGGATTTATTTTGTCCCTCGGACTATCATAAGTATATGTCGGCCTCCCTTTCTTGCCTATCCGCTAGAGTAACCCGTGGCCAGAAGATGTCCATAAACGAAAGGGATACTCTGGCAGTTCAGGGCACTTGATACACAAACCTCGGTTGCCAAACACTTAACTCATTTTGAAAAAAAATAAAAATAAAAAATCACTTGAGTCATCTTGCGTGAATTTTATCTCCCTCTTCTTGAGCACAGCGCACGAGGCAATTTAAAGCGCCTGTGTATCAACCGGCACACTCGGGTAGAGTCCCAAAGCTCCCCTTCAGCGTTCGACTTTCTCCACCACTGCCAAAGCTTCTAATCCTGCCTGAGGAATCTTGGAAGTAAAATGTCTACAGCCCTTTCCGACCAGTTTTTCCGGCCAATTGCCGGCGTGCATGTCGGATTCAGACGACCCACTTCCCCAAAACTTTCTGTAGTCTCTGCTTCTCCTTTACATTCCAAAAATGAAATCGCAACTGTCAAAAAGGCTCACAGCTTCAAGTGGGCCCTCAGATTAAGCTTGGTGGACCAAAGCCCACAAAAATCTACCATCGGTGCTGGTCAGCTAGTGGACTTCCTCTACCAAGATCTTCCTCACCTCTTCGATGATCAAGGCATCGACCGCACCATGTATGACGATTGTGTGAAGTTCCGCGACCCAATTACAAAACATGACACCGTTGATGGCTATCTCTTCAATATAAAGCTCTTGAAGCTGCTGTTCCGGCCAGATTTTCAGTTGCACCACGTGAAACAGGTACATTTTGGCTATGGAAAGTTCAAGTTCTTAGAAGAATGTGGTTCTGTGAAAATGAGATTTTATACGATTTCTATCTGTTTATTCCTTTCTGGGTAAGTTTCTGCTGAGGATTTGTTGTGCTGTTTATGGTGGAAATTCTTCTGGGGCACCTAGTCGGGCTCCTCTTGAGATGGAGGTTGATTGTCTGCTAGGAGGTGCAATTCTAATTCAATCAGGGAGAGAATTAGTTTTTATTCTGTTTTGTACTAGTTCACCAAGAGCCGCATCTCCATCTTCTCAAAAATGTAGTTCAATAAACCACTTAGGCACATCTATAATCAGCAATGGCAATTGAGTGGAAGTGGATTAATGCGGATAGTTGTGTGATTTTGTTTCTACTGTCACCAATGGAAGCGGATTTTAGAAGCGTGCTGGTTGTTCTGGGAATTCGATTGTAGCACTTTCCTTTCTTTCTCAGGAACTTTACAGATTTTAAATTTTGTGGCCCAGTTAGGATACCTACAATCAACGGTGATTCATATAAGTGTCATTAACAGTCGTAGACCCTACTTCGCAGTAGCCAAAGACGTAATTGAAAGAAGACCTTGTCGATGTGAGCTGTCTTGTTTGTCAGTCTGTTCACCAATTTCCAATTTTAGTTTGTGCGGCAGCACAAATTTTCTTGAGATGTGGATAATTTTTAATATTTGATGTAATTGTTTATTTACATTCAGTAGAACAGTAAGCACCAGGTCCTAGTGTTCAAGACTGACTCTGGAAGCACCACCTGGTCCAGGGGACTAGTTTGTACAATATGGAATTGGCTTTCTGGACATATGCTAAAGAGAGTCTCTATAGATTTGTCCTCAGAAAAGTTATTCCTCTTCCAGTTATATTCCTGAGAGTTCTCTAACAATTTTCTCATCTTAGCAGTTTGATTACATGGGACCTGAAGATATTTTTTATTTGATTGATTTCTTTCCATTAGACAGGACCTTATGAACTTACAACAAGGTGGACTATGGTAATGAGGTTTGTTCTTCTTCCCTGGAAGCCTGAGCTGGTTTTCACTGGAATCTCTATCATGGGTGTCAACCCCCAGACTCAGAAGTTCTGTAGCCATCTGGTAAGCTGCATTCCCCATCATGTGTCAAACCCTGTCACTTGTTGGACTCCTGTGATCAATTAGCTTGATAGAATGTCATTTGTATCTTGCAATTGTGAAGAGATAATCGCATACTTATATTCATGTTGTTATCTGTGTTACATCTCTTGATAGGATCTTTGGGACTCCATAAAGAAGAATGATCATTTTTCTCTTGAAGGTTTGTGGGATGTTTTCAAGCAGGTAATTTGATTTACCTACCACTTCTGTCATGACATTCTTTCCATTTCTTAAACTTTCTTGAACAATTCAAGTAAAAATACAGTTATCTGAAACTACTATAGAAAATTGGCATGTCAGCTACGTATTTACAAGACTCCAGACCTGGAAACACCCAAATATCAAATACTGAAAAGAACTGCAGATTATGAGGTAATTTGTCTCTTCTCCTTCAGGAGTGGGTATATTCTTTGGAACATCTCATCTTATAGAATCCACTGTCAGCTCTGTTTACAAAGCTAATTACTCTAGGATATTAGGTTCATTTGATGAAAAGCATGAACTCAATTTACATTACCCGTCTGTATGTTCAATTGTTTGACCGCATCTGATCTTGCTGAATGAGGGTAGAAATTTTCTTCTGCATGTCTGATTCTCACCTTTAAGACTTGACAATCAGCAAGGAACTTTCTAGTTTGCCAGACAGATAAGATTTTCAGTATTGAAACTCTAACTAAATAAAACCTGGGAACTTGGACCATCCATGTTAGACTAAAAACACCATTGGTCAATCCAAGTAATGCGCACAACCCATGAGTTTATAAACTGAAAATCTGGGTATTGAATATATATCCACAGATCAAGCGACTGTAACTTTTGTTCTTCAGAGACTATTCTTCTGTTAGTTTGCATTGGTATGACTGTTTTCTATATGAAGTTTGATTATGTTCACATATATTTTAACTCTAGGTGCGTAAGTATGCTCCATTTGTGGTTGTGGAGACAATAGGAGACAGGCTTTCTGGATCAGCTGGCTTTAATGCTGTTGTTGGGTAATGGATTTTCTAGTTCCTTTCATCAAACTCTTATTTTCCCAATTCCATAGAAACAGTTAGCAGCTGAAGATGACTAATTGGATATAGTTTGCTTTTCTAGGTACATTTTTGGCAAGAACTCCTTGAATGAAAAGATCCCAATGACCACCCCAGTCTTTACTCAGGCTTCTGATCCTGAGCTAGGCAGGATATCGATTCAGATTGTTCTGCCATCAGACAAGGACCTGGACAGGTCAGACTTAAGACTAACTTTTTGAGTTCACAAGAGACAGATAAGTCTACTAGTGCCATTTCAATGAACTAATGGCCTGTTTCTGTGAAAGAAATGCAACTGGACTCTCTCTGAGCAAAGCAATTTATCAAATGATATTGTAAACAATTTGCATGGTTCTGATGTGTTGTCCTTATTAAGCTTCATCAGACATCTAAGAACTCATGTGAATCCAAATTTGAATGGAATGGATTCCTGCCATATGAAAAACCCAAAGGCTAAAATGCTAGAATGATCGGACTCAATGCTGCAGTAATGTTTCCCTAAAGATTGAAAATGTGAGGACCATAAAACAAGATAATCTCTACTGAATTCCTTGACAGTGGAAGAAGTCAGGCTAAATATGTCAATCTTTGTGAAAAAAGCATTCTGTTTCTTTACATATGGAAGATGCACATAGGGCCTGTTCTTATGACACACTTTCTGCTATTCATGATTCTTGATCCAAGAACCAGTGGATATGAATAGTAATAACCATCCCAGATGTATCATATCTTCTGCTTATGAAACGTTTGATATTAACTTAAGACTGATACAACCACCGTTTTTCTCTAATAATAGATGACATACAAATATACCATACCGACATCAAATATTGATTTGTGTATTATCAGTTTGGCTGATCCAAGTGAGGAAGCAGTTAGTTTGAGAAAGGTACAAGGAGGCATTGCTGCAGTGGTGAAATTCAGTGGAAAACCCACTGAAGATGTTGTTGTCGAAAAAGAGAAAGCACTACGGCATGCACTTAGCAGGGATGGCCTAAAGCCTCAACAGGGCTGTTTGCTCGCCCGTTACAATGATCCTGGCAGGACATGGAGCTTTATAATGGTATGTTAATCCATCATAAATTGCCTTGCAGTGGTGTAAGATGTCTTAGTAAATTATTGTCATATCCTGGAGTAATACAATGCAACTCTTTGGTCACACTTGATCCTCAACCTCAAGGTTTAGTCATTTCTAAATCACTCCTCCCACAAATTGAAGTGAACCAAAGAAGAGTGGAAGACTATACCTTCCATTCATTGTATTAATTCAAGAATGACAACCATACTGGCTTGAATGGTGCAGCTTGAGATGGTAGAAATTCAAATCAAGTCACGTCCCTGATTCCTGATCTGCCTCAACTCACCAGTTCAAGCAGTGCATTCTATCTGCCACAGGTTGGGCAAATGACTTAGTTATCCATTAACTTAGGGCCCACTGCATATCGTTCATGACCTCCTAGAAATCTCAAATTGGAGATATTTATTTGATTTTTAAATTGGTGCCACAAAAATAGGTATTTTAAAAATACATAAAAATAATGTTGCATTTATTAATGAAAATTCAATCTTTAGAAATTCCGCAAAGCTCAAACATTAAATCGAACTACTCATTCATTGGATTCCACCATCAACTGAAGGTTTCAGAGGAAATTTAAGTGAAATTCATTGAAAATTAGCAACAATTTCTAACCACGCGTTTATGTATATGATGGCTGTATTTATTTTTACTAAAATTGTTAATTAGTTTTAAAAATAAGTTCATGTGACTCGTATGATTATTTTTATTTGGATAGTATTCTTGATATATAATTCGATTAACTCTTAGAACCAAATAAACATATTGGATTTTATGGATAAGCTTATGAGATCAACATTTTGAGTAAAAAGGCGTTTTTATTGTTATTGAAAGAATATTTTATTTTGGGACGTTTTGAGATAAAAGAAATATAAAAGAGAAGGAAAAGTAAAATTGGTGTAAAAAATTTATTACAATGTCAGCAGTTTAAGGATGATATAAATTATAAAGTGAATAAAGATGGAAAAAATATACTTTTTTCTCAAAAACAGCGATAAAAGTAGAATAATTATGGATAATTAGAGATTAACAAATACTACCTGAGTCTATGAGAGAGAAGAAATTTCTTTAAACATGAAGGAAAAAAGGAAACCATAGAGGGCTATTTGCCATCAGTTGTGAGCAATAAAGCAAGGTCGTTGGCTCTTTGACGAGCACCCACTTAAACGGCTTATACGTGTACGGATGTTGAATCCTTATGCGTGCAACGCCTAATAGGGAAATTTATGGCGTAGAAGGCAATAGCCAACTAAGGTCTGTGCATTCATGACAACTTGGCCGTTCTAAAGTTTTCGGACCCTTTTCCGATTTTATTTCCATTTCTTTTTCTAAACTCTGACATTTGGACCGGGTTGTCTGAAGAGGAACGAGGTGCTGATATGGCTTGAAGACTTCGCATTGGATTAGTCCATGCACATGTAGCTGATCGACATGGATACAGAAAAAGAAATTTGGGCCAGTTCATTGGAGATAAAATACATGTCAACAGCTGCTGCTACTCTATTTTTCAGTTGTGGTTCAATGCTGCCAGTGGGCAGTGGGCACTGAAATTCTGGCAATGCCCTTTGATTTTGGGCCCATCATAATGCTGCCATTGTATCTAAAGTCATTTATTATGTTTAATACCATTTATTTGCTAACGACATAAAAAAAATGAAAATTCATTTTGATTGGAAACTCATATGAACTTCAATGTTCTCTCTCTACACACACGCATATATAGGGAGCTGTTTTAATACTGGTGCCCACATAGGGGAGACTCGGTGCCAAGTCGTCACGTGCCATTCGGTCTGGAAGAAGCGATCCCAGCCGTCCCCCGATTTCCCACCTCGCAACAGACATACTCGCATTTCACTGTCACGCATATCAAATCACTCGTGCCCCCCAAGAAGAACAGAGATGACTTTCCCGCTCGCTCGCTCGCTCGCTCGCTCTCTCTCTCTCTCTCTCTCTCTCTCTCTCTCTGACCCGTCGCCCACATCACTCTCTCCAGTCCAACGGCTCCCCCCCAACCACAAATTGGGCTCCTTGAGCTTCTTGATCTGCCGATCTCGGCTGCCAGACGCCCAACTCACCCGCTCTCTCTCGTCCGAAACCACCACAGAGTCAGTCTCCTTTTTGCAGTTACCAACCATTTGGAGACACCCAAGTCTCCTCCAAGCAAATCGGCAGCTCCAACAAAGCAAACCGGCCATTTGCATACGCCTGAGACTCCTTCCCCACAGACTTGTGCCCTAGAACATCTGACGAGCTCCCTCCCTGCAAATCGGCAGCTCCCACAGACGCGTCGTACCAACCTGATTGCAATACTCTGATAGTTTATTTGCAATGTATGTGTGGAACCTACATCCATAAAAGGATTGGAGGAGGCGACTGATGCACATTTGCTGTCCTCGTGCATCTAATGATTCCCCAAGAGTGCACGTGTACATATGAGTGGCTTTCAGCCTCGGTTTTTTTTTTTTTTTTTTTGTTTGCTTGCAGCCAGAGAATCTGCGAAATCATGGCCAATTTGCTTTGAAGCCGGTTGTCCAAAAGCAACTGAAAAGCAACGCTTATTTCACAAGCATTTAACGGTGTCTTGACTAGTTTGGACAATTGGGCCTAGGTTTGGTGCTTTCCGCGAACCATCCAACAAATGCATCCAGGCTGACTGGCCACCACCAAATTATGCTTTCGGCTGCTCGATTGATCTAGGGATGGTGTGTGTTTTTTTTTATACATTAATTACTATTTTATTAACTCATATAATTGATTAAACTATTTAAGATTCAGATTGGATTCTATGAACAAATGCCAATATTCCGCTTAATCTTTTGGCCTAATCATGCCCGTGTCTTCTTCTGTGAGGATAACTGATATGTGAGCATTGGTATACTTCAGCAAAAGGGCCCAAGATTGCATTCTGTTTGAATGGAAGTTATAGAGGGTATAGTATTTTTTTTTTAAACGCTCTAATACTTTTTAAGGTTCCAACACAGGTGAGTTCCTTGCACATGGGTACATGATATCAAAGAGCCAAACTTTTGATCTTTTGAATTAAAACTCTTTGCTCTCAGGATAAAGTCCTTTATTTTTTGCAACACCAATGAAATACCAATGCTAGGCACCAGGTGATCAAGAGGCTTTAGAGCCGAAAAATGCAAGCCGATTGGCTGGATATGATAGGGCTCAAATAATGAGGGTTCAAGCAGCTCTTTTGGTCTCCAATGAATTATAGAATGAGGAAGCTAAGCATCATTATTCTTGGAGAAAGAACCGAAGCTGCATACGCATATAATGACAAGGGAAGAGAAATATATGCTTGCTATCAAACAAAATCATAGACCTTACAATGCATGGAATAGAACAAGAGGGCAGACGAAATCAACTTGAAACATTTCGGAGTGCGCAAAAAGTGCATTGTCTTTCAACATTAAGAAAGCAGAATATTATGAAATGTGTTACAGAGCAGAACCGCTGATTTAGGCCCATAGAAATTCCAAACAAGTCTAAAAATTACTGGTTCCAATCATCAATAAAATCATCAACTGCCACTCCAAGCTATGACCAGAGCAGTGCAAGAAGCACAAGAATACCCACAATAATAAGTGATATTTTCACGATTTCTGCCTGCTGTCGCTGATTAGGAGGCCGATGGAAACCATGACCATGGACCCCATGAAATGGATGTACGAATCCATAAGGAAAACTAGCAGCTCCACCCTATGCAGTGGCTTCAGGAAATCCATGCACGTGAAAGTTGAGATGGAAACAGGCCCCCAAAACCAGCAGAAAATTTGAAGTTGTCAAATCTTGCAGTTGCAAGCCCACCCATGAATCCAAAACCTTGCTGAGGCATGTAGTTTGGATCAGGAGGGCGGGCACTTTCAGGCCTCATAAAGTGGAACAAATTTCTCCTCCTGTATGATAGCTTTGCAGAGTGGACATTCTGAAGAATGCCCACGAATGTGAAGCCATTTGTAGAGACAGGGCCAACAGTAGAGGTGGCCACAAAGGGTTACAAATAGGATCCTGAGGTAATTCAAAGAAGATGTTGCATTCAAAACCTGCAGCATCGTTGCCACCATTGCCTGAGAAAGAAGAGCTTTCAGGTGGTCTGCTCGATGACGTGTCGAAGCCACTGGTCATCTCTAAACACGTTTACTGTCCTATGCCTGAAATTTGTAAAAAAGAATAAATCATTGCAACATCCTACTCAGAATCCAGAGATTAAAAAAAACGACATGCATGAATCCACATGACATCTGGGAACTAAGTAACCAGAACCATTGAACAAAATCAAGCCTTCAATGGAAAAAGCAAATAAAGAATGCATGAGATAGCCGAAACTAGCTTTCAAATTGTTACCAATCCATCTCAATGCACTCACTTCCCATCACCCCACATTGTTCCTTGGTGGATAACAATCCGCCCCAAAAAGTATGCCTGGGCATGAAGATATCTACACTCTACCCCAACAAGATATGGAAAATCATGCATTTGTATGAAAGATGCATTTCCACTTCCTATTCACCATATGGCATATCGTGTTTTCCTTCTAAGTCATGAAAACTCATTTCAAGCTTCAAGGATAACATGCCTAGAGACATACCAGCTGGAAGTAGAAGAAAACTTCAGTCTTCCGTGATGGAGAGATGGGCACAACATCAACAAGCCAAGTTATATCTATGGTCTTGTTTGAGATCACATCATAATCATCATCAAGTTCATCATTGCTGTCACAATCATCTTAGCCTTCTTCCAACTTTTTGGGTCTGTTTTTAAATTACAAAATCTCTAATATTCAACAGTGGCTGTCCCTTAGAATGTCAACCTTCTAGTACAAACAACTGAGCATAAAAATTCTAAGTGACATATGAAAGGGTCATTGAAGTCCCTCCATCAGAGATGGAGAATGTAAGTGATGGTGAAAGTGATTATTTGCAGATTTCATACATGCAGAACCAATATTTAGCAACCTAGCCAGTCATCAATTTCAAAATGACTGTGAACAATTGTTTTCTATTGTGTCCAGTTCTAGAACAGCAATCAAAAGGCTAGAACCATTGCAGGTGACATCCAAGGTTCAATGGTGGGTCCCCTAACTGTGAAGACAGAAATTAGCTTGTCCAATATTGCAAAAAACAAGGAAACAACAAATGGAAGTGAGCTGTTCAAACCTGATTACATTAGATCCGCTATAGGAGTTTCATGGTTTCAGTGAGAATGTCCCAGCATCAATATAAATAAACAGTTTTCTTCACAAATATTACTAAATCACCATGCATAACAACCTAGAAGTGAGATGGAAATGGGCAGCATGCTTTTTTTATTTGTTTCCGTGAGATGGAAATAGCATAGGTTGGCAGCATAGAAGCCTCAAAACACTATAATTACCTTAGAGAGGGTACCTAGAACCTGATAAATACTATAAATCCTGCAAAACAAAATGTGACCATAAGAAGGAAGATATGCAAATGCAAGTGATTTAATTAGATTAAGCAAAGTCGAAAGCAATAGAAAGAAGTTGAATAACACTACAATAAATGACATATAATTGCAAGCATCTATTACCTTAAAAGTAGTATAACAAGAACAATTATCATGAATAAAAGTACTACAATCATTCTGCTTTGGTGTTCAATCTTATGCTTAAGTTTCAATATAATGTCTTTATATTTCTTCTACTCTTTATATTCATTCTTATCTTTTCATTTTCTTCCTTCAAATTTGCAAGATGGTACACTTCAGTCTTCTAGTGCTTGAATAATTGTTGTTGTTGATTCCTAAATTCACATTCTCTCTCAGAAAGTGCTGGATCAACCTAGCAAAAGTATCCACATGCTTATGGCCCCTCCTGTTAACACATTAATCAATAAAAAAAAGTCAAAAGGAAAAATTATTTCAAGTGTATGGGACGTAGAAATGTACCAACTAATGTCATTTATTACTAGCTCACAAAGTAAAAAGGACAACCAAGAAATCACCTTCCTGGGTTTTTATCATTATATGATGTAAGCAAACAAGTAGGTCTTCTATAATGACATAACTTTCCATGGCCAGTTGTTGACGAAGCTATGCTATTACTTGATGATGCCATTAGCCTGAAAAGTGCAATATTAAAGTAAACATTCTCATACTTATAGAAAATAGCAAAGGGAAAAACTTCTTTCTAACATGTTGATATTCTACATTTTGTATTACTAACTCCTGCATCATCCTTATACATAGGATAGTTATTCTTGTCGTGCCCAACCACCACCTTGTTATATCCTTGACAAAGGCAACCTTCTCGCTGTTTGGATCATGTAGTACAGTAGGCAATGATATTACTGCCTCATGGTTTGCATCATCTATAATACTAATGTCATGTACATATAAATTCTCTCCACTGCTTTGTACTATTTCTGCATTTGATGGATTGGAACCACCATTTTCTTCTTGCTCCATTTCTGACATTGCTATTAAGATATTTTCCAAACCTTCTTCAGTAATTCAAAATAATCTATAATTTGTAGCTGCTTTAGCTATTATTTCAAATCACTTCTTTAAAAGTTTATGTCATCTCACTAAACCAGGATTCTCAACATTAGAAACAATACATGTACCACAAACTGTAAGCTCTTCTTTTGGTCTTTTCGTACACCGCTTTGAAATATGTGAATAAGGCATATGCACAATACCTTATACACGAAACATGGCAAGAAAATGCTAATAAACAAAGCCATGAAATTTGAAACTCATGCACGTGCAAAATGCCATATGTGACTCATTGTCCCACGTAGTCTTCCTCGTTTTGTCTCCTTCTCTATTCTCATACTCGAACACTTCATATTCATGTATAAGCCCATCCATCTCCTTCAACACAACAACATAATATTGAGTTGCAACTACTTATTCTTGAAATTCATTTAAAATCTCCTTGTTGTAAACTTTACTCATGTCTAACTCTATCACATATGAGGTTGTTAATGCCAATGAGCCATATATGGTAGCACAATCAGCCTGAAGTTCATCATGTCATCTTTTTTTAACGTTTGATCATACACTAGAGCAAAATTAAGTATTGACAAACTTGTCAAACAATGAATTCATGCTCTCAGATCGCCCTATGGTAGTCATCCTGACCAAAAAAATATGTCTCACATATACAAGAACCCACATTTTTTGAATTTTATATAAGTTTTGTAACCATCCATTTTGTTCTAGTTTAAATTCTGACATAACATTACTCCAAGAAGATTCAAAATCTTCAATACCATCAATATTGTAGATGCAGTTTGACCACTGTGACTTGAAAGATGAATATTGATGAATAATTGTAGCCAACTTCTCATGAAACTTCTTATTTAGATACCAAATGCATATAACATGATGGGTTTCTGGAAATACCTCTTTTAAAGCTATCAAAATTGAGGCATCTTGATCAGTTATAATGGCTTTTGGAGGTACACTACCCATAGTCATAAGTCATATATTAAATAACCATTTAAAATCCTCCTTTGTTTCACCAAAAAGGAAGCCTGTCCCAAGCAAAATCGACTATTTATGGTGGTTCACTCTAACAAATGGGCCAAAGGGCATCTTAAAATCATTTATTTTGTATGTTATGTCAAAACACACAACATCATTAAATGCAACATAATCAAGCTTCAAATCTCCATCAACCCAAAAACATGATATTAAGTGATTATCGTCATCATGTTGCATGTCAAAATAAAAATTAGGATCAATAGCAGTTTTCTTCTAAAAATGTACCATCAAATCCATTGCACCGCCACTATATCTTTCCTGGTGCCTTTTCCTGAGTGCATTTCTCAAGTCGACTTGACAGAAGCCTAATGATTCTAGCCCACTTGTCTTAAGAGCTATATAGTCCAAAGACCTTGCTACACTTACACTAACTTTATGTGACCCTTCAGCAATGTCTATGTGAGACATTTGAACATTTCTATGTGAACGTAAGCAATGAGACTTGACAGGTGTCTCACATCTATAAGTATAGTCCTCCATAAATTTTACTACCATCCACTTTACTGACCCAACCCCTTTATCAATCACAAGCAAAATAGGGCGATTGCATCTAATTAAACTTCTTTCCTTAATCTTCCTTCTTTTAGCATCAACTATACTTTTTCTCAAGTCAGCTTTTGAACAAAGAAGTTCCTGATCTACAAGATTCTCATTTGCTAATTTTTGTGTGAAACCTTTCCTAACACTAAAATCACACAATTTTGCATTACTATTGTAGAAATTAAATGCATCTTGCTTGGTAAAAAACTCTTGACCCATGTGTAAAAGTTTAGATGCAACTTTAGGAGTAAAATGACAAACATCCAAATCAACATTCTGTTCTCCATCCATCCTCTATGCATCTGTCATTTTAATATTCTGCATAACTCCATCTACATATGGTAACCTTTCATCTGGAATAACAATTAATCTAGTTTGCATATCGATTTCCATTTTGGCATATACTACCTATATCATGAAACAATAAAAATCAATCATACAATATACATAACTATATATGTATACTCTTAGATATACATAATTGTATGATTAGAAAGCGTCCTCCAAGAGATAGGAACTAACAGAACATTGGTGGGCATTGTTCTCGTTATGGGAGCAAACAACAAAGCAAGCACAATCAATAATATGAAGATATGTTTATGTTGAGAACTACACTTATCAATCAATGCAACCATGTAATGTGGATAAAGTGCAAACAAAAATAATGACAATAGAAATCATGACAATAGAACTCGCAACAATGTTTCTCATGGCATATTTGACATGGAGAGTTGATTTCAAATAAAATACTAGAACGAAGTCTAACTTATTGACTACATTGGAAGAACCCAATTTGGACTTAGAAGAACCGAACCATTCAAAACTGGAAGTTAATGAAAATTTTTCACTAAGAAACATTTTTCATAATAATTGTAATAAAAATAATTCAATTAAGATTTGAGTTGAACGAGAGAGAGAAAGGGAAGGAGGCGGGAGTGTTACCTTAGATTTGCAAAAGGATAATGGGAAATGAGTGCTTCAACCTGCTGCTGAGGGTAAAGGACGATGAGATGTGAGGGCTTTGACTTACTGCTGAGGGCAACGACCGATTTGCTAGGACCTGCTACAAGTCTAACAACGAGATGTTCCAATGTGAGAGCTTCGACTTGCCGATTCGCTTAGAGGCTTCGACTAGCTATTGAGGGCAACTAATGATGGGTCTGTGGGAGCTGTCGATTTGCAGTGTAGAGGAGATGGCTCTATTGGGGATGCGTTAAGTAAAAATCACACTCTCAGGTGAAATGGGCAACTAGCAGCATGGAGGGGGCGACTCTATGGGGGAATTTGTCGAACGAGAGAGAGAGAGAGAGTGCAGGTGAGTTGGGGCATAGAGGAGACAGCTTTGTGGGGGTTACTCTCAGACGAGAGAAAGCGGGCGAGTTGGGCGTCTGGTAGTTGAGATCGGCAAATCAAGGAGCCCAATATGTGGTTGGGAGGAGCCGTCAGACTACAGAGAGTGATGCAGGCAACGGGTTTGAGAGAGAGAGCATTAGAGGGAGTGGGAAAGCCATCTCTGTTCTTCTTGGGGGGCACGAGTGATTTGATCGAACGACGCACGATGACTCCGCACAATCTCCCATATGCGGGCGCTAGTATTAACACAGCTCCCATAGATATATGTATATATATATACATATATATATATATATATTGGCAATTAGAAAGCAGATGGTTACATAAAACTGTTGTGTAAGTATTGAAATCACTCATCTATGTATGAAGAATACTTTTAGATGAAATAGATATCTAGGTGCTTTTTTATGAACAATGAAATTAATTAGAAAATTTCAATGAATCCGTACATTCTCTTTTGCAAATCATTATTGGAGAAAACTATTCTTTAAGTCCATTAGAATAGAGTGTATTACAAAGAGAATATATTAGAAAAATATAGTTTGAGATAATAATATGGGCTTTTTAATAAAAAAAATTTTAAAAATATAGACAATGATAAAAAAAATAGTTGAGATATTAGATGTAAGAGCATAAAAGAGGGTTTATTGCTAATACTATCTTCCTAATGCATACAAACGGACTCCTAGATCACCCAAGTCTCATGCAAGAAGTATGTATACGCCTTCTCCTACATGTTTGGTTGGTAGACAGAATCTCAATGGTCCGACCACATGTACATCTGCATGTTTCATTGGTGCAATTGCACTGTCTATACGATCTGTTGCGGTAGCACATTAGGAAACTAGAGCACACAAGTTTTACATTAAGTCTACCCCCCAATCTTTTCATCTAAAAGGATATTTATTATTTAAAAATATAGTTACGTTATCTTTATACATTTTATTTTCAATCATTACCTTTTACCTTGTTACATCATATTCTTTGTTTTTCTTCAATTTTCATATTCAATTACTACCCCCTATCTCGTTAAGCAAGTTC